>JANRMT010062842.1:33411170-33429394 GCA_026402145.1 Polypterus bichir lapradei
AGTATATAAAATGATCTCGCGGGCCGGATATAATTACACGCCGGGCCGGATGTGGCCCGTGGGCCTTGAGTTTGACTCATATGGACTAAATAGAACTTGAAAAGAAATATTTTTTGGAATGTGATCGCGCAAGTCAGATCTAGTTGACGCGCACTACAGTACATCGAGCCCGCGTGCTATTGTGGTTTTGCTTGTGTGCTTCAGTAAGTTACCGTCCCCTCGCTCTTACTTTTTTACCATTCATCTAATGAATACACTGAGTATGGCTTTACCAAAACAATCATTGATCGCGAATAAAGTATCCATTATTCATGAAGCTTCAATAGGTGATCTGTCTTTCTGCGTTAACCGCATGCGTTTTCATACGTCTCAAACTAAGGGGATGCGAGGTTAAAATAAATCGAGAAGCGCGCGTACATACTTAGTGCATCCCCTCTCGGGAATCGAACCTCGGACGCGGGTGCTACAGGCGAATGCTCTACTATAGCGCCACGGCGTGTGGTTTGTCTATTTGACTGTAGCAGTGTAATTAGGTTTTTGTTCAGCACTCTTTGGAACTGTTGCTTTTTTTCTGAGCACTGAGTCAGTTCACGTGAGCCGCTGAATATGGTTTTATATGTCACTCGCTCGCTTCTAATTGTTTCGCTGCCTTCTTAATTATATAATGCATGTTTTCTTCAGCGCGTTCTTCCTGGTTTTCTGCGTAATGCGTGATTACGTGAGAGGCATGATGATGTCACACGAAACTCCGCCCCTCGAGCTGAACTCCATTACAGTAAATGGAGAAAAATAGCTTCTAGTTATGACCATTATGCATAGAATTTCGAAATGAAACCTGCCCAACTTTTGTAAGTAAGCTGTAAGAAATGAGCCTGCCAAATTTCAGCCTTCTACCCACACGGGAAGTTGGAGAATTAGTGATGAGTCAGTGAGTGAGTGAGGGCTTTGCCTTTTATTAGTATAGATATAATTCAATTATTCAATTACATGTTGCTGTCAATGTGTAATCAAATCAAAAACAAATATCAGGCATTATAAAAAATATTGAGAGCAAATATAAAGAAGAAAGTATTAATCAGATATAGAAGACTGTGACCTCACTATACACTAAGAGCAGTGAGGAATGTTTATGGTACAGACAGAAAGCCATTGATGGATGATGCAGACTTAAAAAGAAGCTGAATGACACCAAGTCAGCTAGACTCCAGGAAAGGCTAGGATAGCAATACAGAGAAGCCCACAAAGCTGTGAAAAGAATGGTGAGGGCAGACAAACAAGCTTTCATAGATATTCTTGCAGTACAAGCTGAAGAGGCAGCTATGGAGAACGGGGAAATGTCTACAAGATCACAAAAGATATATGCGGCCAGGGCAGAACAACAACAGTAGTACCTGTTAAAGACAAAAAAAGGAAGCCTCCTAACAACAACTGAGGAACAGGAAACCAGATGAATGAAACATGTTAAAGAAGTATTAAACAGACATCCACCAGAAGAAGATATGGAAATCTGAGAAGAAGACTTTGATACTGACGTGAAACCACAAGGAATAAGAATAAATAACAGCAGTAGTGAAATAACTGAACAATGGAAAATCCCCAGGATATGACAACTTAAATGCTGAACTTTGCAAAACAGACCCTGAACTTGCAGCTAATATTCTGCCTCCTCTGTTCAGAACTATATGGGAGGAAGCTCAGGTCTGAAAAGGAATGGAATAAGGGAATTATAATCAAAATTCCAAAAAAAGGATGACTCAATGATTGCAGTAACTACCACGGAATTATACTTCATTCCATCCTCAGTAATATTCTTGCTAAGATAATCATCAAACGAATATCAGAAACAGTAAATAATTCACTGAGGAAAGAGAAATCAGTTTTTCGGAAAGGGAGAAGCTCTACTGACTAGATCTTTGCTTTACACAACATCATTGAGTAGTGTGAAGAGTGTCAGAGACAACTGTACATTACTTTTGTTGATTTCAAAAGCCTTTTACAGTATTCAGAGAAAGTAGTTATCATATCTTGAGCGCTTATGGAATTCCACAACATTTGGTGCAGTTCATTAAGAGTGTCTGTGTCACCTTTCTAGACCTAGAGGCATTAGGTTGATGCCTTTCACAACACTTGAAGATCTAGACTTTGCAGACAATATCGTAATTCTATCACACACACACCACCACATGCAGGAGAAGACAGACCTTCTGATCACCTTTTCTAATGTAGAGTGGTTGAAGATAGTCCAGAAAAAGACAGAGACAATGTTCCTAAACATAGAGAATCCAGTGCTTGTGCAGATTAATGGGCAGGACGTACCAATCACAGACATGTTCACCTATCTCAGCAGTGTAGTCAGAACTGGAGATGGAGGCATCTGAAGTGATACTCCGGGCAGGTTCAGCCTGGCAAGAAACACCTTCAGAATGATGAAATGTGTATGGAGATCAGGTCAGTATAGTATTCACACCAAACTGAGCCTCTACCAGAATTGTGTCTTGTCAATACTACTGTATGGCTCCAAGTGCTAAAGAACAGTGGGCAGTGACATTGCCAAACTTTCATCCTTTCACAACATGCATCAGAAGCATATACCGCATCTTTTGGCAACAGAACATTTCCAACCAGGACCTCCTTCATTAGTGCCAACAAGTTGACACGAAAAGCATTCTGATGACAAGGCGATGGAGGTGGATAAGCCACGTGTTGAGGCGAGAAGCGGATTCCATCCCCAAAACTGCTCTATTCTGGACTGCAGATGGCAGAAGAAGAAGAAGAGGGCGCCCAAAAATAACATGGAGGCGTACAGTCGGCATGGGTGGATAAGCTTCTGTTGCTGCTCTAAGTGCCAGTTGGCACGATGGGCACACCTGACCTGATCCCAAAGTGGTGGCTTTGCAAATGGCTTATTTGAAAATTGTGACAAAGGCACTTACTGAGGTTTTTACTTATACAGCCAAAACTCACAATATTTTAACAGAACAGAGTGTGCCTTTTTCTTCAAGACTCATGAAGGAATTGTATAAAAGTAAAGCACCACCATTTATTATACACAGATAAATAAATTAACTTAAAGGGATAATAACATTTTAAAGCAAATTATGACCTGACCTCCTAGGACAAGGTGTTACCATTTATGATTACGCAATGAAAGAACTGACATGGGCATTTATGAGTTTAGGCCAGACTGAATTGCTTTTTGGCAGGTAGCTGCAAAGGGTGTTGGATTTTTTTTTATGGAAAACTGATTGGACAGTTAAACTGAGGATCTCAAAAATATTGAATTTCCAGATTGGGTTATTTCTTTACATAAAAAAAACTGTAAAAATTATTTTAATTTCCAGGAAGAGAAGGTTGGTTTAGTATGAATCAGGAAAGGATATTTTCATTTACTTCTACTTTTTTAATTGATGCATTTATCCAAGCCAACTTACAACATTTATGACAATTGGATGCATTTCTTTTGGATTTCCAATTGGAGCACAGGCAGGTCAAGTGACTTGCTCAAGGCCACAAAGTGTCAGTAGCAGGATTTGAACCCACAATCTCAGGGTTTGAAATCCAAAGCCTTAACTACTACATAATACTTCCTAGGTTACCTGTCCATGATATCCAAGACAGTGTTTAGACTTTTTCTTGCTCATTTTGATGACAATTCTCATTGTGCATATTTGGTATCTCAACCTTTCGCTTGTTCGGAACTATAAAAAAGTACTCTCTCAGCATTACAATTTAAGTCCCAGTATATTTCTACAATACCAGTTATCCATGCCTTATCGTGCACATGGGTCCTTAATAACCCGATATCCAAAAAATAATGTACTCTTGATAAAAAGTACCATTGTAATATAAAAACAATAAATTACAATACCAGAAGGCCAACAGTAAAAAGTACCTTTAATTTTCTTGTCTTGTTCCTCAACTCGGTCACAAACAGTTTTTGTCAGGCTTTCCACAATAGTACTCATGATGTTAAAATCAGCTACATTGTAGACATGTGAATCATCAGGGTCGGAGGCAATTGCTTTTAGTTCGTTTTCATCTGCATTTTTAACACCTTAATTTGAAATAAATATATCAAAGTTATCTATGAAGGATATACGCCTTAATTTAAACTATTGTAAGCATATTCTAACATGCAGACAGTTACTACAAGAATAAATCCAATCCAACTTACCAATAGCAAATAGCTCGATTCCTGCATCTTGAAGACTTCTTGCTGGTGGAATGACATCATCTTGAGACTTGCCATCTGTAATTAAGATGCCAATCTTGGGCACACCCGGCCTAGCTCCAGATTCTGGCTTGAAACTATTTTCTAAAATATAAGTCAATGCCAGACCTGAAAGAAAAAAAAAACAAACAAAAAAAGAATAATAACAGAAAATTTAAGATTAGAAAATAACAGTAATATAACAGTTCATATCACTGAGCTGTTATTACAATGTGCATTGATGCGACAAACATATTAAACCTCAAAAGTGATTAATATGACATATAGACTCTATTGTACAGCAGTTCCTTTTTAAGAAAGCTAATGTTAAGTTTTTGCACTGTAGAAATGTTTTGTTTTATCATCAGTTTATACTGGCTACCCATTGTCACTTCTCAAAAACTGACAGATAGGTCGGAATATCTCAGCCATCTTTCACTCCATCATACCTGCTGTTAAGGATGCCATTAACCAAATGATGGGGCACTACATTAAGTTTTTGCATGGTGTAAATGTACATACATAAAACATAATATGTTTTTGACAACGTAAAGGGAAATTTGCAGCAGTGTCCAGTTTTCCTAACATAAACAGACTAATTTACTGTAGTCATGTTGAAATAATTGCTGTGGACTGGCGCCCTGTGTTGTGATTTGTTCCTGCCTTGTGCCCTGTGTTGGCTGAGATTGGCTCCAGTAGACCCCTGTGACCCTGTAGTTAGGATATACCGGGCTGGATAATGGATGGATAGATGTTGAAATAAGGTGTAGGATTTTTGACAAAAATTAAATAAGAATAATCAGTAAGATGGCCACAACAACAACAACAATTTATTTTCTGTACAGCCCAAAATCACATAAGGAGTGCCTCAATGTGCTTTAACTGGCCCTGTTTTTTGAAAGCCCCTAGCCTTTCTTCCTAAGAAGACAAGAAAAATCTCACAAAAACCCTTGCAGGGTAAAGTCTGAAGAAATCTTGGGAAGAGCAATTCAGAGAGTGACCCCTTTTACAGGTAGGTTGGGTGTGGAGTGTACACCATAATAATGTGTGATTTGAAAAAGAAAATTTTAACTTGGCTAATTATTCATCAGTTTAGCCTTTGGCAATACCAGTAATTAATTCAATAATTCTGCAAGGTTCCTACTTTATTTACCTTACCTTTCTCTGTTGTAGGAGGCAGGTCTCTGACCTTTAGAATTACTGTATATCAAGGTAACTGAGGTGCACTCGTTTTAAAAAAAAAACAGAATAGTACAATTTATTGATAAACACAAGGAGTTTAGAAATATAACTGCATGTACATGTTGACATATAAGACTGCACACAGACAGACTAGACAGACAAACATACAGTATAACCTATAGGCTGTCTGTTTACTGTTATTTAAGAGTTCTAATTCATCTTGGCACAACTAGATAGTTGTACAATACCAAGCCTGTATGAATGATGTCCGATGTGGAGTTGTTCCTTTGTTGTTGCTCTGGGTTCAAGTAAAAGATTCTTCATGCATTGGAGTGCACTCTTCTTCTTTGCTGGATTATCTTTGTCAGTGTTGTGCAGCTGCTTCCTCAGTCTGCCTTCTGCCTGTCCTTTGCCATTTCATAGTCTTTCTGGCTCAAGACTTTAGATACTAAAGTTTCTGTCTTGAAGTAATGGCTGCTCCTAAGCAGACAGGACTCGGTGCTAAGCTTGGCAGACTGGATCTCAGCTGTCAGGTTCACAAAGAAAAGAAAGTTACACCTTTCACCGCCTTTTGGAGAGAGAGTGTCTCATAGCTTTTAGGTTCAGAGATAAGTATTCAGATGTTTTTAAGCATTCTGGAGAGTTCCCCTTCCCTGAGAGAATTCTAGAAAGGGTGCCCTGGGAGAATCCTCTGGGAGTTCAGTGAGCGTCCAGAGAATATCAGAGCTTCAGGATGGTGCAGAGAGTTTTAAGGGAAAGTTGAACATTATCCTGATTGGATTAAAATCACTTCCAGTTATAAAATCATATAATAATAAATCTTTGTCCTTTCTTGAGACTATTTTGCGTTTTCTGGCTTAAACAATCTGCAGAGGTTCCTCTGGAGAGATGTCAGTGCAACTCTGATTTACACCTTTGTTATTAGTTTAAGTCCACGTACAATGGAGTTCAACTACTTACTTTGGCATGCAAGTGGGGGTTTTAAGCAGCTGGATGCCTGCATCCCTGTTAAATCTTCTTTTTTAACAGGGCTAGTGTACCACTAAAGCCTAGCAGAATGGACAATGCTCACTCCTTCACAGGGAACCAAATTGTACTTTTAGAAATTAACAGTATACTTTCTTTAATAAGAAGCAGAGTGGTGCAACTTTTTTCATTGCTGCTTCAAAGCTACTTTGTCCCAAGTTTAAATCACAGCATTGCTGCTAGCTGTGTGGACTATGTATGTCCTCCCTTTGTTGGGTATACCTTCAGGACCTGTATAGTTTTCTCCAGCTGTCTAAGTTATGGTTATTAGTCTAATTAGCGATTCTAAACTGGTCGAAAGTGTGCTTTCTGCAATGGACTGGCGCACTGTTTGGGGCTAGATCCTGCTTTGTACCTGAATGAGCCAGGATCATCTCTGGTGCTAGTAATGACTATTGCTGCAGCATTTTGAATTAACTGAAAGCTGCAAACAGAATGAGTTGAACAGCCAGTGATTACTGTACTGCAGTAGTCAATTCCATTGCAAAAAAGGCATACATTCATTTCTTCGTATCCTCAATTTTAGAGACCATTTTAATTCTTCTACATTCCTTATATAGAAAAAGTAGGTTTTAGATAGTGCTGCAATATGTGTTTAAAATATACACTGCATTTCTAACAAGTTTCATACTGAATCAACAAAACTAACATTTAGACCCACTGAGTGTAGAAGTGACAAGACACTGTTACAGTCTAAATAATTCTCTCAATTAATACATTTTTTCTAAATTCAAAAACATCCACTATTCTAGTACTATGACATAATTAAGACTAATTGTAACACAATAACAGAAACAACATTTTGTCTGAAAGAAAAAGCATCACCAGTGTAAAATTGAAAAAAGAATATTTTTAATGATTATCTTCCAGGGTAACATTAAGAGAAAAAAGTAATGGTTCATGTACTAAGCCAGGGTGCAGGACACCCTATCTAGCTTCAGTATACTGTATACTGACGAAAGAACTATTATGAAATTTCCATACATACTGAATTTAACTTGATAAATATAAACTCAACTATGCAAACTATGATCAAAGTGGAACATATGATACTATTTATCTAGTGGAATTTCAGTGTGTAGCATGTAGATGGCTGCAGAGTTGGCTAAAATACAGGAAGCAGAGGGTTATGGTATAAGGAACCCTATCAGAATTGGCTGATGTTAACAGTTGTGTCTCACAGGGGTGAGGGCTAGGGCCGATTCTATTTTTAATATATATAAATGATTTAGATAGGAATACAGTATAAGTAACAAGCTGGCTAAGATGATACCAGTTTAGGTGGTTTGGCAGATAATCTAGATTCCATTGAGTCATTACAGAGGGACTTGGACAGTATAAAGCCATGAACAGATTTGTGGCAGATGAATTGTAAATGATTACATGTAGAAAGTACAAATGTTAGGTTTAAATACACAATGGGAGGTCTGAAAATCGAAACTACACCTTACGAGAAGGACTTAGGAGTTGTAGTGAACAGATCACTGTCAACTGCCAGACAGTATTAAGAAGCCATTAAGAAGGCAAACAGGACTAGTCAGGAACTTAGACCTATAATGAGCAGGACCCAATCAAGGAAGAGCCATGTAATAATCAAAGCACAATTTGTGTCTGTATTTTCCAAAAAAACAAGTTTTTTCCATTAACATCACAATGCTTAAGCTGTACGTCTATACGTCTCCTGAGAATGTTTTCAAAAGTATCAGTTTTCATGGGGTGAAAATACATTGACACAAACATTCAGAGCTGAACAATCCCACAATGGTTAACCTCATCAAGAGACAGAGAGAGCTGGGTTTATCTTGGCTTCATTGGACACAAGATGGATATGAGAAAGGAGCCAGAACTGATGAGGACAAAATTCTTAGAAGAATTAACTTTTGAAATTTTTCATTTCAGAAACCACATACAGCATAAATATTATTTAGACTACTTCACTTTCTCCTCAAATTTTAAAAGGGTAAATTTGCCATTTTTGACCATCAATCTAGACTCAGTAACCGACAATGACAAAGTGAAAACATGTTTACAGGAAGATTTGAAAATTCACTAAAAATCAAAAACTGAAATATTTCATTTACATAAGTATTCTGACCCTTTGCTGTGGCATTACAAATGTGCTCAGGTGCATTCTTGATCTGAGTCTACCTGTTGCAAACTGAATTGATTGGACATGGTTCTGAAAGGCACACACCTACAGTGCATATATAAGGCCCCATAATTCAAGCTACATGTCAAGACAAAAATCAAAACATAACTTCCTAGGAACTTTCTGTAGACGTTTGGAATCAAATTGCTATGAGGCGTTGTTTTGTCTTGGTAGAGTAATATTTTTCTCTACTTTACCCTTTTGTAATATTAATATATAGCTTTTGTCAGAATGCCTCAAATCTCCCAGACTTACCACTGTTTATAGGTACTGTACCATATAACTTCTCCTCACCTTCCCTTTTACACGTATAACCTCTGGTAATTAGTAAAATACAAGCAGGAGTTAAGTTACAATTTAAACAATGTATTATTGATAATAATCATAAATAATAACAATATGCAAAGTACATTTGAATAATGGCAACCATATAACCTGAAAAATGTTGATGTGTAGTTTCAGGCGGCACAAAGACTTGTTAGTTACTTAATGTCTCTAGTTCGTTTGTGGTCAGCTTTCTTCAAAACAGGCCATGTGCCTATTCCAATATGGCTGCCAAGCTGTGCTCTTCATTGTGTTGTCCTTTTCAGTTCATGGTGTGAGATGGTCTTTCATCAGTTTGGTAAGAGACAGAGAGCAAGGTAAAGCAAGCAAATTTATAGGTTTTCTGTCTAATCCCTACAGCCAATAGGGCATAACGGTACTTAAAGACTTCTGTTACAAGCCAATTCCAAACAGCCATACTTCAGACCAATGGGGCAGAGAACACCTTCACACCTACCACCATGAAGCTTGCCAGTTAGGCAGTCTGGCTTTCCTGTGGGGGTTGACTGGGAGTCCTGCAGAGAAAGATTAGCCAAACTTGTTTGTGGCACTTCACCCAACCCTGTCGTAAAATTACAAAGAGACCCATTCCTAAAAGGGGGGGGGGGGGGCCCGGGGGGTGTTCTTAAACCATAAAACCATTGTTGTTATTATCTATAAGGTAAGACTAATATTACATTGCTTTGTCTAAGTTACAAATAAAGACGTATAAAATATTTATCAACTTGTATGCATAATTACACATCACAAGAAGCATAGATCAGAACAGTGATATAAAACAAAAGTTCTAAGTGTTTTCAGGAGCAAAGTGGCCTCGATAATTGTGAAATGGAAGATGTTTGGAAACACTGGTCAAATTCAGTAACCAGGCAAGACAGGCCTTAGTCAGGGAGATGACAAAGAACCCTACGGTTACAGCTTCAGCAGTCATCTGCTGAGATTGGAGAGGCTGCCAGAAGGACAACCATCACAGCAGTTCTCCATCAATCAGGAGTTTATGGTTAGAGTGGCCGACTTCAGCCTGGAGTTTGCCTGAGTGCAGTTAAAGATTTCTGAGAGCATGATGAAACAGATTCTCTAGTCTAATTAATCTATACTAATAAAAGGCAAAGCCCTCACTGACTGACTGACTGACTGACTGACTGACTCATCACTAATTCTCCAACTTCTCGTGTAGGTAGAAGGCTGAAATTTGGCAGGCTCATTCCTTACAGCTTACTTACAAAAGTTAGGCAGGTTTCATTTCGAAATTCTACACGTAACGGTCATAACTGGAACCTACTTATGTACATATATACGGCCATAGCCTGCAGCTCGGTCGCCGTGTGAGGCGGAGTTGCGTCCCTCATCGTCACGCAATACACGTAATTGAGTGCCTGCCCATATAAGGCCCTCCGTCGGCAGCAATCCAATAGACACGCTGCCGCTAAATATTCGCTGGTGAAGGACTGTGCTTATGCAAACAAAGATGAGATAGTCAGGGATAGACTAGTGTTTGGCACAAACTCAACGAAAGTGCGAGAGAAACTTTTAAGTGCCGGGTCTTAGCTAACATTAAATAAAGCCGTGGACATCGCAAGATTGCATGAGATAGCACAACCACAGCTGAGAACCTTCGATGCATGTACTCCGGGCGGCTCACGTGAACTGACTTTGCAGGACTGGGAAAGGTAAACCCGTGCATGCAGTGTGTGATGTCTCTCAATAAAGAGGAAGACGAGCTGCTTATTGATGCAGTAGGAAACGAACAACCCTCTGACGCTGAACAAGCCTTTGTACACATATCAATAGGAAAGCAAGGTGTAAAGCTTAAGTTTAAATTACGTTCATAGACACGCTGCCGCTAAATATTTGCAGGCAAATCCACAACGTAATACCGGGAATGCCTGTTAAACATCTTAGATTCACGAGTACCAATTTGGGTAGTGATCACTTCGATGAATGAAACCTGTTCAAAAAACGCATTACACAATTGAGAAGGCAGCAAAAGAATATGAAGCGAGTGACGCATACAAGCATATTTATAAGTGCAGCTACTGCGGAAACAAAGCACGGTGTAAACCTTAAGTTTAAATTAAGTTCATAGACAGGCTGCCGCTGGCATTTGTCATGCCTACGACGAATACGATATTCGCGAGATACAAGTTTAATGAGAAGACGCAGGGTATAAACGAGACTTTTGATCACTTTGTAACGAAGTTAAAATTGCTGTAACGGAGTTAAAATTGCTGGTGAAGGACTGTGCTTATGCAAACGAATAGGAAAGCAAGGTGTAAAGCTTAACTTTAAATTAGGTTCATAGACACGCTGCCGCTGGCGTTTGTCATGCCTAAGACGAATACGATATTCGCAAGATACAAGTTTAATGAGAGGACGCAGGGTATAAACGAGACTTTTCATCACTTTGTAACGGTGTTAAAATTGCTGGTGAAGGACTGTGCTTATGCAAACGTAGATGAGATGGTCAGGGATAGAATAGTGTTTGGCACAAACTCAGCAAAAGTGCGAGAGAAACTTTTAAGTGCCGGGTCTGAGCTAACATTAAATAAAGCCGTGGACATCGCAACATCGCACGAGACAGCACAAGCACAGCTGAGAACCTTCGATGCATGTACTCCGAGCGACTCACGTGAACTGACTTTGCAGGACTGGGAAAGATAAACCCGAGCATGCAGTGTGTGATGTCTCAGATAAAGAGGAAGACAAGCTGTTTATTGATGCCCTCTGAATCTGAACAAGCCTTTGTAGACATATCAATAGGAAAGCAAGGTGTAAAGCTTAAGTTTAAATTAAGTTCATAGACACGCTGCCGCTAAATATTTGCAGGCAAATCCACAACTTAATACCGGGAATGCCTGTTAAACATCTTAGATTCACGAGTACCGATTTGGGTAGTGAACACTTCGATGAATTAAAAACCTGTTATCTTTACAACGGTTGACAAACACGGAATATAACTTGAACACAACACATCCTCCAAATACGAACCTGATTGAAAGAAATAATGATAATCAAATCCTTGATGACAGCAAAACTCATAACAGCGACAAAACAATTATATTGACAATCATGTTACGTTATTTTTAAAATGTTTCCTTTTCTTTTTCATAACTTCTTTAACACACTACTTCTCCATTGCGAAGCGCAGGTATTTTGCTAGTAAAATATAAATTTAACTCTTCAGGTAGAACTCCAAGTAATGTGTCTGGAGAAGACAAGACACTGTTCCTCCTCTGCCTAATACCTTCCCTAGAGTGAAGCATGGTGGTGGTAGCATTGTGCTGTTGGGGTTCTTTCCAGCAGCCGTTACAGGGAGACTGATAAGAATTGAGGGATGGATGAATGCAGACAAATACAGACAGATCCTCACAGAAAAGCTGCTCCAAAGTGCACACAACCTTATACTGATGTAACAGTTAACCTTTCAACACAACAATGACCCAAGGCATAAAGCTAAGACAACACTAGACTAGTTTTAGGACAAGTCTATCTGTTCTTGAGTGGCCCAACCAAAGCCCATACTTAAACCACATGAAACAACTTTTGAGTGACCTGAAGATGGTAGTTTACAGAGGCTTTTGATCCAGTCTAGCAGAGCTTGAGAGGATCTGCCAGGAAGACTGGAAAAAACTACCCAAACCATGGTTTGCACAGCTCAAACAGACTTGCCCAAAACACTCAAAGCTGTAATGGCTTCTACAAAAAAACTGAATTAAGGGTCTGAAAACTTATACGAATGAGAGATTTCAATTTTTCATTCTTAATAACTTTGCAAACGTTTCTAAAAACATGTTTTTTTTACTTTGCCTAGGTCTCCAGACCTCTGACTATGTCTGTTTTTGTCTTTCTCTCTCACAATTTCCACTTCTCTGTTGTCCACTGGCCATAGTTCAAAAATTAATTCATGTACAGATATTGTTGGTTTTCACTTATGTTAGAGAGGTTCTACTCTGTTTTCTGTGCATTTTAATAAATCTGTATTTTCATATGTGCTAATTCTATATTTACTAAGTAGTGCGAGGTGTGATCAAAAAATACGGTGAATGTTTTAAAAAAGAAAGATTTACAACTACTAGTCACCCTCAAAATACTCTCCTGCACTTTGAATGCACTTATCCCAACACTCCTGCCACTTTGCAAAGCAGTTCTGGAAGTTTTCCTTCGAGAGTGTCTTTAGTTGGGCTGTCATGGCTGCCTGGATGTCCTCAATGGATTGAAATCGTTTGCCTTTCATGGTCATTTTCAATTTAGGGAAAAGCCAGAAGTCACACGGTGCCAGATCCTGCGAATTAGATGGATGTGGACACAGCATAATGCTTTTATTTGACAGAAATTGTCGTACTAGAAGGGATGTGTAACAAGGAGCATTGTCATGATGAAGATCCCTTACCGTTTCAACATTTTCCTCAGTCATTGATGCTGAAGGACGTCCTGATCTTTTCTCATCTTCAGCTGAGTCAGATCCATTACAAAATCAATCAAACCACTTGTAAACAGTCTTAATTGTTGGTGCAGTGTCACCATAAACCGATTTTAACATCTGATGGGTTTCCTGAGCTTTTTGAAATTTGAAACAAAATGTCATGTTAATGCATTGCTGTATATCCATTATTAACGATAAAATTGAAAAACACACTTGAACTCAAAACAGTGGCTCACAAACGACTGACAGTATCAAACAAGCTGAAACTTGTCACAAACTAGGATCTAGGATGGACATGTCAGAACCTGCACTGAATTGTTTTGCATTGCTCTTGGATGGTGCTCTGCATCACCATTCACCGCACTTTTTGATCACATATCGTATAACCTATACTAGCATTATACCTGATAACTTGTCACAGAGTTCTGTGCCTGGACTCAAGAACACTGGAGAGAAATAAACAAAATTAAAAGAAAAATCGGTGCTTCTCCACAATTCGATCGTAGAGGTCTACAGAGAGATCTTTGGATTTCATAGCTTGGACTTTGTCATAACACTGTACACGCTATCACAGCAAGAAGGCACCCATCAACATGTCTGATGTACTGACAAGAGACAACTTCCTTCTATGTGCGTAACAGTACAAGCAGGCTTACTATTGAGAATGACTGGGGGTGGCGAGGGGGGTGTTCATCACTCGCCCACCACACAGTCACCTCCACTACAGTATGCTGCCTGCAGCGTCCGCCCACCGAGAACGAACACGGTGCGGCCAAAGGCGGGTAGTGAATCGCCCACCACCGCCCCAGTCAACAGGCAACCACCCAAGGCACATTATACAATGCTGGTCCCTGCCGCCCCGTTCAACCTCAATGGCCTCTGTTCAGCCACATCCGGGTCACTGCTTGCAGCATTACCAGCCGTGTGTGCTGGGCGGACAGTGAAACGCCACCCTTTGCTCCATCCAGCCTGCGTCCAGTCAGGAGCAGTAGCTGCGGCGGCGCAGTGGGTGGGCAGTGAACCATCGTCCTGCACACGAGCGATAGCTGTGGCCCCAGTGAGTATGGACCACGGGTCACCGCTTGCCGCCGGGAGCCGCCTGAGGGACACTACACTGCGCGAGCAGTGAAATTGCACCCCTCCAGCCACCGCTTGCAGCATCCCCAGGCCGAAGATGACAAAGCGGCAGTTACTGAGGCGCATGTGTCGCAGCTGAGGCCTCGTTCGTAAGTCGTAGGTCGAATGTCCGGACTACCTGTATTTGAGGTTATGGGCTATGTCAGAAATGTAATTTTACATTTGGATACACATGGTTCATTTCACAGCCATCCATACCTACCCAGCATCTCTCCTCTGCACATGTCCAAACCAACGCAATCTCGCCTCCCTGACTTTGTCTCCCAACCGTCCAACTTGAGCTGACCCTCTAATGTACTCATTTCTAATCCTATCCATCCTCGTTACACCCAATGCAAAAAAATATTAGTGTTTAATTAAAGTTTAAAAAAAAACACACATTGAAACTGGTTATAAAATGTTACAGAAACAGATACAATGTGGAATTAAGCTCACACCAGCTCACACCATATTGACAAAAAATTATATCTCAATATTTTCTGGTATTTTGACAATAATTGGACAATATTTTGCATCCTTTAAAATTGTGTTTGTAAAAGTCATATTGATCTAGCTTCGTCTTGTTAATAGGATATTAACTGTAGCTTACTAATGAGATTAATGGAAACAACAGTTAAGGAAAACAGGTCTTATTTATTTACTTAAAACTGAAGTAAAACAACACAAGAACATTAAAATGGTACAGCTGTTCAGTTCGCCTCTCCAATCCCTGGCTCCGGTAGGCTCCTCCTGACAGCGACTTGGGACCCACGCTGGGGAATACACTCCCCAAGTCCCGACTCCTGCTGCCTTCCGCGACCTTATGCGGAGAGTCCTCTGCGAGGAGCGACCACTACTATTCCCCGGGTGTCGGCCCAAAACCCAGGCTCACTGTTCAGCTGCAAAGCGAGCCTACACTCACTTGCTCTCCTGCACCAACTCTTTCTCTGTCCACTTCTTCCTGCTTTCTTCTTGCAACCTCCGTTCTTTTCTTTCCTTTCTTCTTTCTCTCTCTCTCTAACCGACTCACGCTTCAATTATCAAGAGGGCATGGCAGCTGTGGCAAATCAGCAGCCTCAGGAACAATGTGGAAAGTTTCTCACCTGTGCACTTAGGTGAGAAACGGCCACACCGCAAATCACCCCGAGAACCGCTTCAGACGCACAACCACCACGCCCCCTCACCAAGCGGAAAGCACAGTGATTATTTATTTTAAATAACTTTTGTCATGCGCTGTGGACCCGCTGCACCACATAAAGTAAAACAACATTAAGGAGACATGGTTTATCGGGCTGCAACATTTACCAAATTTCAAAGAAATCGGAACCACTTGGACCTGAGTTCTTTCATGCAGACAGATTAGAAGAAGACAGTAGGTGCTTTTCACATTTTCTGTGAATGCACATAAAAAAGAAAAGTTAAACAATGAGATTAGTCAGAGTTATAATGACACACAAATTGTGAGACTGATTGGGTAAAAAAAACTGTAGCCACAAGGGTTCCCTAGAGGCTGGAATGGAGACTGCTTAAATAAACCTTATACAATACAACTGTAAAAAATAGAAACTTGTAGCCTTGTCTTTGCCAGTTAATGTACAAAATTAAACTAAAATTATTTTCAATCAAATCTAACATTTACTTAACTAAATGAGCTTAAAGAACTGAATGGACAATCATCTTCTTACTTTCTCCAGAAAGTAATAGAAAATAACAAACATTTAAATAAAGAAAACTATTTTCCCACCAATATGGAAAAGCAAAACTTGGTCAGTGGAACTAGGATTTAGTTGAATAATGCACAAGGCTACAACATTTGCTAATCCTTAATAAGTCGTTCTTGGCAACTGTAGAGCACAATCATGCACACATTCTCACAGAGTCAACTTCAACTTATTATTAATATAGGTCATTCCTATTTGTGGAAATATTGTACCACAGAAAAACAACATTTAAACATGAATATGTAATCTAAAAAAATAAATAACAAGCAGGTAGTAATAAAACCTAAGACACTGCAACTGAGAGGCAGGAGTGAAAGGCACTATGCAACCATACTCCCCACACATACAACCATACGAATCAAAATGGGCAAAAGAATGTGCTTCTCCTCCCAGAATCTGACCAGATTACTATGATAACAACTATATTCCCTAGGGCAGTGAAGAACACCAAGTATCACTGAAAATGACATCATGAAGTCAGTGAAAACCTGAGCCTTTTGCCCAATTATAAAGGAAGGGTAAGGGAATATAGCAGGGAGCTCACTGATGGTCACAGGATGTGAAAGTTATTCCAGAAAGTAATACAGAATTATGCTGGTCTTCCTTTCTGTTACCACAAGAAACCCACTTTGTCATCTACCATTATGACTAAAGAATATCCAATTTTGTTAATTGTGAACAAGAGAAAATATATAATTTTGAATAAACAGTTCTGTCTATCTAAGTCAAGAATAACAACACAACAAGCATACCTGGAAAAAGGAATTCTGTACCAGGTCTGATATAATGGATGGCTGAACTTAACCTAAAGGTCACAATGCATCTCGCATTCAAAACATTTGGGACTCTGAGATGTAACTGATGTGAACAAGGTCAAAGAAAACAAATTTTTGGTCTTGCTTCAGACATGCATTTCAATATGATTGATGAAATAGTGTATTAACCTCAGAAATAAAGACACTTAAAGAGAAAATGTTAGTTTTCGGTAGCGGAAACTCTCTAACCAAAGGGAAAAACATAACTTCTTTGATTGTGGAGCACCAGAGAGCTTTAAGTACCACATTAATGTAAGAATTACACATATCTTGCTTGGAGCGCGAATAAAAAAAATTGCCTTAAATGTATTTCACCTCCCATATTGCACTGCTATACTCTCAAATAATTTCGAAGTGATATTCAAGATTATATAGATGTATTCAGCAAACAGAAAATTATCAGAGTGTTCTCCATAAAATTACCACCTGATATGCAACTTTCAAAAGGAAACATTTATGCTTTCTATCACTTTTACACATAAGCTTTTGAAGAATGCATCAAGGAAATTTTAGAAAATTGATTTATTAAACTGTCTAGAAGGTCTACTGGGGCCAGGTTTCTCTTTGCTACGTCCTTGCATAGACTACAATAAAATTACTTGAAAAAAACATTTATCTTCTGCCTTTTATCTCTTCTCTGGTCAATCAGGTTATGAGATTAACTGCATTTATGTAAATTAGATTTATAAAGTGAGTTTCTAAAGATTTTCCATCAATATTTATTATTGCTGTTAGAAAGAATAATGACAGTGGCATGAGGAGTCAAAATTTTCATTTACTGTTTGCTAAGAATAAGAATGTACCTTTGAAGTGATAATTTTAAGTTAATTAGATTTTGTAGTCAATTAGCATACAGGAGATGAACATGGCATGACTGATTCACTATTCAGAATATATAATCCAGATGATATTTCTGGAAAACCCGAACCAACATTACTTCTGGAGAATTTGTTTCTAGTTGCCTTAAGTAGAGTTCCCAAACAATTTAGAAGAATGTATTAAAAGTTTCAAGTCTCAGGTTCCTAACATTCAGAATGTTCCAGCCAGAAAATTAATTGTCCCTTCTAATTTAAGAGGCAAAATTACGGAATGGGCCCACTTATCAGACATTTTCAGACATGAGGCTATCACCAAAACTTTACAAATGATTAATGGTACTACTGGTTGGGGAAAAAATTAATACTGATGTTCATGACTACGGTATGGCATATGATGCCTTAGACTGGTTTACCTGTATCAATCAATCAAATTTTAATTA
>JANRMT010062842.1:33494394-33532697 GCA_026402145.1 Polypterus bichir lapradei
CAGGCAAGATGTAATCTTCTTCAGGCATGATTACATCTTGCCTGAAGAAGGGGCCTGAGTTGCCTCGAAAGCTTGCATATTGTAATCTTTTTAGTTAGCCAATAAAAGGTGTCATTTTGCTTGGCTCTTCTCTACATATGTAGATATGTATGTATATGTATATATATGTTTATATATGTGTGTGTGTATGTATATATATATGTATTTGTGTGTATATATGTGTGTGTATGTATATATGTATGTGTGTATGTATATGTATGTGTATATATGTAGATATATATATATGTATGTATATATGTGTGTGTGTATATATATGTGTATAGGTATAGATATGTATATATATATGTTTATGTGTGTGTGTGTAAATATAAATATTTACACACTCATCACTCACAACAGTGACAAAACAATTACATTGACAATCATGTTACGTTATTTTCAAAATGTTTCCTTTTCTTTTTCATTGCTTCTTTAACACACTACTTCTCCGCTGCGAAGCGCGGGTATTTTGCTAGTATATATATATATAGCAGCGGCCCTGGCACTCTCCCCTATTACATCATCACTCTCTGTTTCCTGTGTCTGAGCCAATTTTGCACCCATCTACACACTACACCCTGAACTCCCACTTATTTTCATTTGATGCCCAGCGTCTCATGCGGCACCTTATTAAATGCTTTCTGAAGGTCAAGATAAATAATATCATGTGCTACATTTTATCATATCCTTTTGTTGTTTCCTCAGAAAAATCCAGCATGTTAGTGAAATCCAACCTTTCTCTTATGAACCCATGCTGACTGTTCAGTAAAACTGTTCTTGCTATGTGTTGCTCAGCCGTTTCATAATAATTCCTTCCATTAATTTACCTGTGATGAACTTAAGCTTACTGGCCTGTAGTTGCTTGGATCTACCAAACCACCCTTTTTAAATGACTGGATAACATTTGCCATTTTCCAGTTCATTGGATTTTTCCCCAGTGCTCAGTGACTTCCTAAAAATATGTGTCAAGGGTTTATATATTACTGGCTGACTTCCTTTAAAACTGACTTCCTTTAAAACTCAGGTCCTGAGATTTGTTTGATTTCAGGCTATTTAATCTGAGAAATACTTCTCCCTCTACAATTTCCAAATCACATTATCTCTGTAGTAGTCTCTTTTACCATACCAACCTGGGAGGTTATCCTCTTTTTCACATGTGAAAACCTCAGAGACATGCAATTTTAGAGCATCTGCTATTTCACTGTATGTATTTTTAAATTCCACTTCACTGTTCCTGATGCATCTCACCTCCTCCTTGACAGTTCTTTTATTACTAAAATGCTGAAGGAGGTTCTTTGGGTCATCTTTTACTTTATCTGCTTTATTCCTTTCTAACTTGCGATTGGCTTCACTAATATCCTTCTTAATGGTCGATCTCATGCTCTCATATGCCCTACAGTTGACATTAGAATTATTAGTCTTACACGCTTTGTACAGTTTTTTCCTTTGCATTTCTTTTTCAACTCTTTCAGCTCAATAAGGTTATTAGTACTGATGTTTCATTGTGTGCAGTTCTGTGTTGCAAAGCACATTCCTGTCAATGCTATCATGATGTTATTCTCTATGTTCAATGCTTCATCTATAGTAAAAGGAATGACTTCAATAATCTTAGTCTACAGTGTTTAGATTGATATAGTATTGCAATTTTTTACCAGGGGATCTCCATTGAGATGAGGTCACTGGAAAGGGGTGTGTGGCGCTCCCGATATCTATGCAAAAGGACGAAGGTCCAAGTCTTTAGAGTCCTGGTGCTTCCAGTCTTGCTATATGGTTGCAAGACATGGATGCTATACAGTGACCTGAGACGAAGACTGGACTCCTTTGGTACTGTCTCTCCAGAAAATCCTTCGGTACCGTTGGTTTGACTTTGTTTCGAATGAGCGGTTGCTCATGGAGTCCCGAATGAGGCACATTACCCGCATTGCGAGGGAACGTCAGTTACGGCACTACGGCCATGTGATGCGTTTCCCTGAAGGTGATCCGGCTTGTAAGATCCTCATTGTTGGGGGCCCAAGTGGCTGGACTAGGCCAAGGGATTGCCCACGTAACACCTGGCTGCGGCAGATAGAGGGTCATTTCCTGAGGGTGGGACTGGACTGCATGTTTGCCTGGGGGTTGCAAACCGGGATCCTGAGTTGTTTTATTCCGTGTAGTGGGTGCGGCAACGCACTGTACCAGTGCATGCTCCCCAGAGATTGCCTCCATACTTTTGCCTCCTGTCGTCCTGGCCGTATCAGGAGATAACAAAAATACATATAAGAGTATAAGCATCTGGTGATCTTTCTGCTCACAAAAGGAGTCTCAAAATCAAAATGAATGGGTTTTTGAAATTAAATAAGCATTTGGTTAAAGTTGTTGCAGGTTAAAGTAACATGACATCAGAGCAAGTTTATTTGATTCTTGCACTTTTTGATTATACTGAAAGACTTGAGCTGGCACATTATCTTTAGGAAACTGAGTTCTAACACAGACAGTAAAATTATATGTGTTATGTTGACAGCTACAACATGAATGATATACAATTTGACATCTATAAAGAAAACTCTGTTTTTACACTTGCAAAATTGTGTCCGTGTGGACATTTTTGGTGAGGAATACAAAACTAAAAAAGTTAAACAAAACCTAAGTATTAATTTTTGAAAAATTAAGACTAAATAAAAACAAAGAGAACTGAAAAACTAAATAAAAACTAAACTTAGAAAATGGACAAAAAAATAAACCTAAATAAAAAGAAAAAGCTAAATAAAAACTAAAATTAGAATATGGCAAAAAGCTAAATAAAAGGTAAAAAATGAAATGAAAAATGAAACAAAAAAAAAGTTAAAACTAGAAAAACATTGCTGTACAGTACATTAACAATGTGATGCTCTTTTTTCCTTTAGCCCAGAGAACAATAAAAAATACACCATTATGACACTCACAGCACAAGGTGATAGAACATGGAAGTGCACATAAACTCTAATGGGTTCATATATTTTTAATTTGTATCACTCTATTTCAAATTAGCTGGAGCTCAGAGAAGTTGCAACCCTTCTGATTGTTGTTGATATGTGGCTTCTGCTGTGCATAGTACAGTCTTAGTTTGTATTTCCAGTGAAAAATTGCATTTAAGGCAATATTTTCCAAAGCATTCCTGAATCCAGAGGTCAAAATCCAGGTTAATTAACAAAGTGTTGTTACAAAGAGTCTCCAGGGAGTATTGTCAAAAGACAAAAAGACAAAGATGTAACTGTAAACCTAAAATCATTGTCCAGAAAATAGTCAAAAACCCTTCTCTTAATGAGAATAGGCAACCAAACTCTAGGGATGAACCAAAAATCAAAGTTAAAGGCAAGCAGTGATTAAAAATCTGCAAAATAAACCCAGTGGTGTGTTTGTTTTTGTTATTGTACCCAGGGATGTTTACAGCTGGAATTGTAGTCATATTTTACTGGATATCTGATAAAGTTAGCAGTTGAATGGTCATGGTCAATGGATATGTAATTCCCGATCACGAAATGCATCATTTGTGGTCACATAACATGTCAGACCCATTGCAAAAATAAATAAAAGAAAAGCTTCCAGATGTAAAAATAAAACAGTTGAAACCATAAAAAACAAATAAAAAATGAATAACCCCAAAAGTGCCAAGAGTATAAATCGCAATGCCATGACCCTCTGTTTGGTGAGATCAGCCCTTTGAGATCAACATGTAAAGGATTGTAATTAATAGAAAAAAAGTCATACTACAATTATTAAAAAAACAAAACTTATTGCATAAAATAACAAATGACAGAAATTAACAAAAACAATACAGGCAAATAACCAAAAATAAATAAACAATAACAATACGTATATTTAACATAACAGAACAGAGACCCAGGTTCGTACACAAAAGTCTGGATTTATTAAACACAAACCTGGCTTGAAAATTGGCTTAACATTAAGGCAGAATTTTTTAGTGTTGGTATTTTACAGACTCTATTTGGCTGGATAATGATGCTGTGACATGGTGCAATGATGACTGAAAGGTTTATGACTGGTCAGCCAGTTCACACTGTAGAGCAATCATTGCCAAAAACCCTGTGGTTGTTAATACCTGTTACATAACAGGGATCATGCAATTTCTGTGTGATTGTCACTGTAATGTAGGCTCCAGTTCAGCACCCAAGTCCAAGAGGACAGCTCTAAAAAGTCTGAACTGACTTACAAGCCATTTGTTGTCATGAGCCAAAAAATCATTGACGATCCCTGAGAACTTCCTCCTTGCTACACAGCCCCAGCCAAGATGAGCATACAGATGTCCCAGACCTAGCCCCTCAGGACATCAATGCAATGGCAACTTCAAAATGATTGGATTTTATATGTTGAATGTAAAGAGACTTGTTTTTAGTCCAACATTGGCATTTACTTGGCAATTTTATTTATTTTTTGCTTTCTTCACTCAGAAACTGTCACTTCCTCCCACTATTGTTTTTTTCTTCTATTTATGACTCCTGTAGAGAGTCCTGAAAAAAGAATGATTTTGTGTTCTCTGTTCACAATTACTGAAGTTTAGTTTCCTGTTTTCCTGAGGTTTGATGTAAAGGCAATGCTTTCATGAGCAAATTTGTATAGTGATTAGATAATGAATATATCCAAATAAGGCATTTTTAAGCCATACATTTTTAATGGAAGGAGGTGACAGAGAATGGCTAAAAGCATGTACATGTATAGATAGTTTTAAGTTGATTTGAGATTTATAAAGGAACTTAGTGTGGCATGAGGTTTGTTTATGGTTTTATAAGCATTTTTTGTGTATGTAACTGAAAAACAAAATATATATTCTTGTGAAGTTTTACCATTGGGATATCATTGAACTATGTAAAACTTTTAAATATTCCTAATTTCTTGAACTTTTCTTTTTATGTTAATAAATTCCAACAACACTGTTTGGATTAAGTCATTTATTTGAAACAGTGACAAAACTCTTGCATCAAAGCACCAGACATGTTTTTTTTATACAAGGTTCATTTATTTTAAAATGTGGAAACCATTTTGATTTGAAGAAAAATGTTACCATTTGAATATAATAAAGTTCTACCTTTTGCAGGGAATCCAGCGGTTAAATCATACTAGTTACAGAGAAAGGCCACTGAATTAGGCAAGTGATAATCTGAAATGTCGTAGTTGTTAACAAAATCAAGGTTGTATTCTAAAACCTTTCTGGAATAAAAAGAGTTTCATTTAAGTCTCGGGGTTGTGTCTTACTCATTTCTTAAAACAAGATAAACCTAGAAAGTTTTGGTTCTTGAAATAAGAATATTTGTCCTGCTATGCTCATCACTGTAGTTGATAACAGGCTTTTCTCTCACAATTGTGCTTTTTTTAAGTCAAAATTTTCTTGGAATTACACTTTATATCTAAGTCAGATAGCTTAAGACCAGTTATCTTGAATTGAGCAAAATAATCTAGCAAGTATCACTGCAGCCTGAGATATTTAATCTCTTGGAGCAAAATATTAGATATATTACCTTAAAATAAGAAAGTTTTACTTGTTAAAAAGATTTTGCAGTGTATGTGTACAGCATTTTTGTCTTTCAAGTGTAAGCTAGATTTTAGTATTGAATTCAAGCAAGGTTTTTTACTCAAGGCCCCCAGGGATTGAGCCCTGGTTGAACCATGAGAGATATGATCCAGGCTGTTTTCTGTTTTTTTGACTGAATCATAGTTAAACAATGAAATTACTCAGTTTCTGTTATTTATGCAAAGTCTTGTTGTATTCAAATTAACTAAAAATTGTTTTCAAATGAATTAAAATACATTGTTTGAATAGTAGAGTTTAATAAAATGGGATAATGTGCAAATGTTTATCTTATTCTTTTGCCCATCTTCATTTTTCTATTTAGGTGAAAGTTTTGGAGACTATTACTGACATTGAATTGAGTGGATTAACTCCCAATACAGAGTACACTGTTACTGTCTATGCCATGTATGGAGAGGAAGCCAGTGATCCACTGACAGGCCAGGAAACTACATGTATGTATTTCATATTAATAGTGTATTATGGAAAACTAAATTACATATTCATTTTCTTTATTGCCTACTTATTAAATTTACTTTTACTGGAATTCCTCAGTACCGTTATCAGCCCCAAGAAACCTGAAGTTCTCAGAAATTACACATAATGGAGCCAGAGTCACCTGGGATGCAGCATCCAAAAAAGTGAAAGGGTACAAGATTATGTATGTGAAGACTGATGGTGCACATACTAATGAGGTAAATGTTTGTTTTCCCAATTTTCCTGAAAAACTTAACAAGATATAGGTCACATGCTTTGGTACCGATATTCAGAGCATGAAATTATGTCTTTAAGCTATTAAGTATTTTTTAAATATTTTCCACTCAATGACAAGTATAACATAAGACAACATGTTAGACTAATTCAGAGAGGAAAGTACTGATTGGAAAGAGGAGACTACTGCTTAAAGTCCAAGATGTACTAATGTCATCCTTGCAATATGAAAAGGAGGAAGTGCTAAGTGTTTGTGTTACTGTGGTGTGAGGACTAATTAAAATGCAGTAGACTCTCTGTTAACCAGAACTCAAGCAATCGGCAAAAAATTGAAGAAGTAATTCTTAAAATAAAGTAGATTTCGTCAAAATGTAAGTTTAAACTTGGTGCAGCGTACTCGCAGTCCAAATGTGTAAGGTCATGCCTTTCGCACCATATGCTTGGCTACCTCTCCTGTGTATATAAATATACGATCTAAGCTCATCTAAACCTTTCTTTGATTATAATATGTTTGATTTGTATTTTTTGTAAAAAAATTAAGTGTAAGTGCGTAGAGCTTACCCTCAAGCAGAAGATGGAAATCTGTAAGAGGTTGGAGAAATGTGAAAAATCGCACAGTGCTTATGAAGGAATTTAATGTCTGTTCATCGACAATCTATGACATTAAGGCTCAGTCTCAGAAGATAAAAGGAGTTTTATGCTAAGTCAGAGAGAGACAAGAGTGTGGAAATGCATCATACTCTTCATTCACTGAAGATGGAATTGCTTGACCAGGTTCTCTATGAGTGGTTTATGCTGCAAAGGTCTGAGAGTGGTTGCATTTCTAAACCAATGTTTCAGCAAAAAGCGAGATTGAGAAAATTAACATAGAGGGTAAGTGTTCATTTTCAAGTCACTGACTTGATTCAAGATTTGCCATGGCATTTCTAAGCTAGACTTGTTAGGTCACCAGATATCGGCAGATTTTGAAGCTGCAGCTTCATTTCATATTGTGTTTAGTGACTTGGTTGAAAAAAATGGCTTGGCTGCAGAGTAGATTTATATTGCAGATGAGAATGGGTTAATGAGGAAGTGTTTGCCCAATTGCAGTTTGGCTGGTGGTAATGAAAAGGTTCAAGCTAAATAAAGGGTATATAACTGGTCGTATGTACAAACACATCAGGAACTCATAAGGTAAAGTTATGTGTGATTGGCAAATTTGCCAACCCAAGGTACCTTAAAGTTTTTTTTCTTTGGTTTTTCTTCGTTTTATTCTTGAATAAATGGCCACTGGTTTTGTTGATTTATTAGAGACTCAAATTACATGTATGTTTTTATTATATAATAGTAACAATATTAGCAGCCCATCACTCAAAGCGCTAAATGCAGGGTGGACCCAGGATCGAACCTGCAACGTCTTCATACGAAGCAGCATTTTGATTCCCCGCTGGGGAGAAAGTGTTATTTTTTTTTTCCTTTTAACCTCAAACGGATATAAAACTGAAAAAAACAGCAGGCCTGCTGCGCTCTGAGACAACAAATCTTACCGCTACACCACAGAAACTGTTGTATTGTTCTTAAAACTTTTGTGAAAGTATTTATTTGATCTTTGGAAATCAGGCTTCACACATTCTATAGTTTATGCCTACATCTTGTAACATTTATTACTAAAATAAGAAAAAGTTTCTGTTTTAGCAATGTGTTTACACAGATTACTGTAGAAACGGAACACACATGAAATACATGTGTTCCAAATAATGATCTATTATTTCCACTCTAAAACTCCAGCAGTTCACTCACTCCCAGATAATCAAACAAGGCATGAGCTGGGAAAACTTAGTGAATGTTATGCGACGGTGGGGTATGGAATAGCCGACTGCTTGCTGCTCATCTTAATCGGCACATTTACAGGACAAAAGACGCTTGCGGAGAAGTGCGAACGGATTTATGGTGGGCCGGATTTACAAGTTTTCTCGTAGGCTCTGGTAATTGTAGTGTTAAATAATCAACAGAAGTTGGGAAACCTGTACAAATTGTTTTTCCTTAACTTGCAATGCTAATTTACTTTAATTGCAGCAGAACATCTGCAGGCTGTAACCTATTAGTTGTTCCCTGAAGAAGGCCCATTTGTAATATTCTGAAATTTTCAATTTTTTCAGTTTTTGCTGACCTAAACTTTAAATTGAAACCACTGACAGTTTACTGCTTACTTTTTCATGATTTTAGGTCATTCATTGCATTTCAGCAGATTAAATTTGAAGAAAAATTGGAAAAACTGACTGGTAGTTTAAGCTATTTAAAGCTTTATGTCTGAACTGTAATTTTAAATGGAATTTGGGAATATAACGTTTTACGAACATGTCCCATGCATCTGATTAAAAATATCCCAAAATAAGACAAGATGTGCTAATCTTGAATTAGGTCATAGAGATGTTTTTAGTTGGCACTTGAAAATCAAATTATACCACAAAAATCTTGATATAAGAATATCACATTTCCTTAGATACAGTACATATTTTTTTGAATTTTGTATCACTGACCTGGAGATGTAATCAGTAAGTCCTGTGGAGATTTTAATACTGCTTCTCTGTGAGAAGCTTATTATCTAAGTGTCCTTTTTAAGTGTCCTTTTTAACTTATATGTACACATAGGTTTTGTGCAATTTGCATTTTCTCTTTAGGTTGAAGTTGGACAAGTGACAACAGAGTTCCTGAAAAACTTATCTTCCCTCACTGAGTACACAGTTGCTATCTTCTCAATCTATGACGAAGGACAATCAGAACCACTTACTGGAGCATTTACTACATGTAAGTTAAATATTAAGTACACACTTTTTGGATTGTATTTATACCTGTCAGCAATTAATCAACTAATCAATTGCTCATATTTTTACATTGCTCTATTGACAGCATACTGTGGGGTACAGCCCAGACACAGACAGGTAGACATGATGTTGATCACCACACACACATTTATTTACAGTTATTTATACAATAAAGTGCACAAACCCAGTGCTGCAGCACCAATCACCCCTTTAAGTCCAGGCCTCACAGTCCAATGCCTTTCTCTCTGGTCTGGCTCCACTCCTCTCCTCCAAGACTTCGTCCTTCTTCCACCCGAATCCAGCCATCGAATGGAGGAAGGCGGCCCCTTATATCCACACCCGGACGAGCTCCAGGTGCTTCCCGACACTCCTCCGCCGACACTCCCCTGTGTGGCGGAAGTGCCGGCTGTGCACCCTGAAGCACTCCGGGTATCCCCGTTCCCCTTCTCCCCAGCACTTCCGAGTGTGGTGGAAGTGCTGAGGTCCAGGGCTCCGAAGGCAGCGGGGCGCTCCCTGGCGGCGTCCACGGGCCCCTACAGGGTTGAGCTTCCAAGCTCCCTACCCGTGGTCCCCAAAGCAACCAGGGCGGTCGCCCCCACATGGTCTGGGGAAGGCGCAAGCCCTCCTCCTGTCCTCCTGGGCCTCCCAGCCGGGTCGCCTCCCCAGCTGTCTCTGACAATACACAGAGTAAGCACAATACTTTCTTAGAATGTAACCCGAATTAAAGTGCAAGTACTAGCAAGAAAGAAATATTGACAAACACTAGAAAGAGCTTGGAAAATACTGGCATCAATATAAATATTTAAACCATTCTAAGTAATGTTGATGTAACATAATGAAGTCAGTTACAACACAGAAAAGCATAGCAGTGTCAATTTTAGACTGATATGTAGGAATAATAGCTGTAAATTGCAACAGAACATTAGAACAAATCTAACCCTTTTAAAGTAACAGTCTTAATACACTGTATTAATTCCCTTTATAAATTTGAACACTTCAATCATGTCTCCTCTTAATCTCTTTTTGCTTAAACTTAAAGGGCCGGTTTCCCGTACGGGGATTAAGCCTAGTTGTAGACTAAATGTCATTTTAAACCTGGATTTATTGAAGTAGCTTTCTCACACATGGATTACAATAGTCTCAGACTTGCACTAGTCTTGACTTAAACAATTGGATTTCTAGAAGTAGAATTAGACCTAATCCAGATCTAAATTAAGTCTTAAATTAAACCTGGTCAGAAGCAGGTTTAACCTCAGATTAAAAACTGCTTGCCTCAAGGCTCACGTCCACAGTAGCAAAAAATGGATTACCTTGACTATTTCAATGACAGTAAGAGACCACCACCAAGACCAGAAAGAAGGTTGCTAAAAGACAGGAGCAACCCACTAAATGATTTTGATGATTTACATTTTCTTGACCGTTTCCGTATGTCAAAGGAAAATGCAACAGAAATAATTGGTTTGCTGCAGCCCAAGCTTTCAGGTGACTTAGTCAGAGGCACCCCTATTTCTCCTTCCTTACAAATATTAATTACCTTAAGGTTTTTGGTATGTGGAACCTTCCATCGGGAAACTGGGGATTTGTGTGGTGTAGGTGAATCAACAGTGTGCAAAATAGTACACAAAGTCTGCAGTGCTATATGTGAACTGAAAAAGGATTTCATCAAGTTCCCAAATGCTGCTGAACAGGCCACCTGCAAGGTAGATTTCTATGAATATGGGAACTTCCCTGGAGTCATTGGTTGTATCGATGGCTGCCACATTCCCATCAAGTGTCCCTCTACAGCAGATGCAGAGGAATTCAGAAATCGTAAAAACTGGTTTTCAATAAATGTACAAGGAGTGTGCACTCCCACTATGCAGTTCTCCAATATTGTTGCACGCTGGAAAGGTTCAACTCATGACTCAAGGATTTTCCACAACTCCTCTTTATATACTCAGTTTGAAGCAAGACAACACTCTGGAATTCTACTTGGTGACAGTGGGTATGCGCAGACAAACTTCTTGTTCACCCCTTATCTCCATCCAGTCAGACCAGAGCAACAGCGCTATAACCAAGCTCACATTCTCACCAGAGGGCTAATAGAGCGCATGTTTGATGTATGGAGGAATCGTTTCCAGTGTCTCTGAAATACACTGCGGTTTGAACCTAGGAGGTGCTGCATTGTTATTATTGCAACAGCAGTGCTTCATAATTTTCTTAAACGGTGCGGCTGCCCAGACCCTGATATTGAAGATGATGATGACCAACGTGTCCCCATCCCTGAGCTAGCCAATGACAGAAATGGACTTGCTTACAGAGATGCTTTTGCTTTGCAGCACTTCTCATAAATGTGCCTTGAATGATACATAAATGATTGGCATAGACAGGTAAAAAATTTCAGGAAATTTTTTTTATTTAACTGAGGTTTGGTTACAAAGACAATTGACACTGCTGCTGCTTCATCTCTCTCTCTTTCATAGACAACTCAAGATGAAGAATTTTCATTTTGACTTCATGTTCTTCTTTTAAATATTTTAATTTACATTCATGGAACTCTATGGCAAGTTTCTCATGAATGGTCATCCTTTTCCCTCTTGACCTGCTGCCTGGATTAGAGACTGCTGGATGCTGACTAATGCTACCGCAGGAGACTGGATGCTGCTGCATGTTGGTGCTGGCTGCTGATGGATTCATTTGAGCCTCTTGACTGTTCCCTGCGCCCCCCAAGTCCTGGGTGAAGATCAGGTCATCTTTGTATGGAAGAAAAAATCTAGTATTACATTTGACTTCAACAATAAAGGTCATTACGTCATTTTTGTTACAAGACATGACTTGCATTTAATTACTGTATGTTGGATGGGATAACACATGTTACTGTAAATGAGACATGTCCTATCAAATGAGTCTTTGAAAGATTCCTCACCTGAACTGTCCAAATGGTCATCATCTGGAATACCTTCCAGGGGTTGCTGACTTTCAATAATCCCAGCCAACAAGTCCCCCAACTCCTCTGTGTCTGGTGGAACTGGAAGTCCCCCACCTGTCTTGAAACGCTCTTGACGCGTAGCAGCAGTTGTTTTTTTCAGGTTTATTTTTATGTTTTTCCACAGGACCTTTACACGATAATATACACTCTGAAGTTGGAGTTCTACATAATATTGTTTTCTCTTTACATTTCATTAATGAAAACATTTATAATTTACTGATTTGTAAGAATGGGGCAACAATAAATCATACCTGAACTTGTTGGAGTGTCCGTTTGGTTACTTTTTCATTTGAGTTGAATTCATTCAATATGGAAATCCATGCTTTCTTCTTCTTGTTTTCTGTACCTGAATCATGCTGTTTGTTTTCAATTACAGGATAGTTTGATACAATTTGTTTAAAAAGGGTCTTCTCAAATTCACTGAAGTTTTTTGAGCGTTTTCTTTTGTCTTTATCCATTTTTTGGTTAAGTGTAATGACTCCTGTTCCACACACTCCTTAAGACTAATGAATTACAAGTATTCCATACCAGGTTTTTATAGCAACCTCTCCTTAGCCACATGTGCATGCCATTAATCTAATCGGGTTTCCAAAAGATGATCTCACTTGTCCTTGATTACCTTAATCTGAGACTCTGTAGTCTAGAACTAGTTAATCCAAACTTAAGCAACATCTCAGAAAGTCAGTTGTTTAGTGTGGATTAATTTAAGTAGAATTAGCCTAGTCCTGGTTTATTTTAAGCCCTTAACGGGAAACTGGGCCAAAAGGTTCAGCTCTTGTAAACTTTTCTCATAACTCATCCCCTGTAGCCCTGAAATCAGCCTAGTCACTCTTCTCTTGACTTTTTCTAGTACTGCTATGTACTTTTTGTAGTCTGGAGTCCAAAACTGACACACTACTCCAGATAACATTAGACCTGTATAGTAATGCTTGACCATAACCTCCTTGGATTTGTACTCATCATTCTAGATAGATAGATAGATAGATAGATAGATAGATAGATACTTTATTAATCCCAAGGGGAAATTCACATAATCCAGCAGCAGTATACTGATACAAAAAACAATATTAAATTAAATAGTAATAAAAATGCATGTAAAAGCAGACAATAACTTTGAGTAATGTTAGCATTTACTACCCCAGGTGGAATTGAAGAGTCGCATAGTGTGGGGGAGGAACGATCTCCTCAGTCTGTCAGTGGAGCAGGACAGTGACAGAAGTCTGTCACTGAAGCTACTCCTCTGCCTGGAAATGACACTGTTCAGTGGATGCAGTGGATTCTTCATGATTGACAGGAGTTTGCTTAATGCCCGTCGCTCTGCCACAGATGTTAAACTGTCCAACTTTACTCCTACAATGGAGCCTGCCTTCTTAACAAGTTTGTCCAGACGTGAGGCGTCCTTCATCTTTATGCTGCCTCCCCAGCACACCACCGCGTAGATGAGGGCATTCGCCACAACCGTCTGGTAGAACATCTGCAGCATCTTATTGCAGATGTTGAAGGATGCCAACCTTCTAAGAAAGTATAGTCGGCTCTGACCTTTCTTACACAGAGCATCAGTATTGGCAGTCCAGTCCGATTTGTCATCCAGCTGCACTCCCAGGTATTTATAGGTCTGTACCCTCTGTACACAGTCGCCTCTGATGATCACAGGGTCTATGAGGGGCCTGGGCCTCCTAAAATTCACCACCAGCTCCTTGGTTTTGCTGATGTTAAGGTGTAAGTGGTTTGAGTCATTTAACAAAGTCTTTGATTAGCTTCCTGTACTCCTCCTCCTGCCCATTCCTGATGCAGCCCACAATAGCAGTGTCATCAGCGAACTTTTGCACGTGGCAGGACTCCGAGTCATATTGGAAGTCTGATGTATATAGATTGAACAGTACCGGAGAAAGTACAGTCCCCTGCGGCGCCCCTGTGTTGCTGACCACAATATCAGACCTGCAGTTCCCAAGACGCACATATTGAGGTCTGTCTGTAAGATAGTCCACGATCCATGCCACCAGGTGTGAGTCTACTCCCATCTCAGTCAGCTTGTCTCTAAGGAGCAGAGGTTGGATGGTGTTGAAGGCGCTAGAGAAGTCCAGAAACATAATTCTTACAGCACCACTGCCTCTGTCCAAGTAGGAGAGGGATCGGTGTAGCATATAGAGGATGGCATCCTCCGCTCCCACCTTCTCCTGGTATGCAAACTGCAGTGGGTCGAGGGCGTGGCGGACCTGTGGCCTCAGGTGGTGAAGCAGCAGCCGCTCCATGGTCTTCATCAGATATAGGCGTCAGAGCAACAGGCCGGAAGTCATTCAGCTCACTAGGACGTGATACCTTTGGGACTGGGGTGATACAAGATGTTTTCCAAAGCCTTGGGACTCTCCCTTGTTCCAGGCTCAGGTTGAAGATGTGCTGTAGAGGACTCCCCAGTTCCAACGCACAGGCCTTCAGCAGTCGTGGCAATACACCATCTGGACCTGCCGCTTTGCTGGCACGAAGTCTTCTCAGCTCTCTGCTCACATGGGCTGCTGTAATTGTGGGTGGGGATGTCTCACCTATGCTGGTATCAGCAGAAGGATGGTTGGAGGATGCAGTACTCCGAGGTGAGAGTGGGTTAGGGTGATCAAACCTATTAAAAAAGTTGTTCATTTGGTTTGCTCTCTCCACGTCTGTCTCGATGGCGGCACCCCGCTTCGAGCTGCAGCCAGTGATGATCTTCATCCCATCCCACACTTCCTTCATGCTGTTGTTCTGCAACTTCTGCTCCAGCTTTCTCCTGTACTGCTCTTTTGCCGCCCTGAGCTGGACTCAGAGTTCCTTCTGCACGTGCTTGAGCTCATGCTGATCACCGTCTTTAAAAGCCCTTCTGGTTCAAAAGGTCTTTGATGTCACTTGTAATCCATGGCTTCTATATATTCTATATAACCTAACATTCTGTTGGCCTTCTTGATGACTTCTGAACACTGTCTGGCAGTTGACAGTGATGAGTCCACTACAACTTCTAAGTTCTCATAAGATGTATTTGGTGTTCAGACCTTCTACTGTGTACTCAAACCTAACATTTTTATTTCCTATGTGTAATACTTCACATTTACGTACATTACATTTCATCTGCCACAAATCTGCCCAAGCCTGCATTCTTTCCAAGTCCCTATGTAATGACTCTTCGGATTCAAGATTATCTACCAATCCACCTAACTTGGTATCGTCTGCATTGGCTTGATGTTTTATATTCCTAACCATAACATTTAAAAATTCCTATCCAAATCGTTTGTAAGAATAATGAGGAATGGTGAGTCTTCAATGTCATTATAACTGTCCAATGTCAAAAGTGACTTCCACAGAACTAGCTACTAGTAGTAATGAGAAAAAAAGACCACCTTAGTTTCTCATATAGTTTTGTGAAATTGCCCCTAAAATTTGAATTGCATGCCCTGTCTCCTTCTGCTGCCCTTTCACTTGCATCCCTATTTTACATGGTGACTTTTTAATGATGCCATGTGCTCTCATACTGTATTGAACACTTTCTGCCTGTGCATTCATGCCACCGGTTCCGCCTCGGTATCTGTGCTTAGTTTTCTCAACTCCATAAGGAGATCCAAGCCAGGATCATCGTGGAGAGTCGCCAGTGGTCACATACCCAAGCCAATGAAGTTTAGCAGCAGAGAAGCAACTCTGAATTGGATGCAGATAAGTGTACTCTAGCTGCAATTCCTCCTCCTTTCCACACTGTACACCTGAATAAATTTTGCCATGCTTTTGAACGATAAGAAGAAGATTGCAGATGAGATGAAAATACAATATATGTACTAATGCCATGAATTTCACTTGTGGTGTAATGCCATTTGTTTTACAGATATTTTTTTTTCTTAAGTTTCACTGTGAATTTAATTTTGTGTGAATCATTTTGCTTATTACTAGTGACAAGACCTTTCATATAATAAAAATAATCATGACCAGTAAGATTTCCACCTCAGTAATTATTTTGAACCTGAATTGACATTATTTAATACAATTACATGGAAACTTGATACTTCTCAGACAGCTTTAGTACTGCAGACATCTGTCTCACAAATCATGACACTAATTGTAAGGACTAGCATTAGCAACAGTGCTCATCTACAAAAACATAAAACAGCTGTCTACTTTGGTGGTTAAGCAAAAATTGTTGCTGTTTTTTTCCCTAACTTATGTTCCTTTGAATTTTTTTTTTTTTGTCCTATGCAGTACAAGTTCCCACTCCACGGAACCTGAGAATCAGCGAAGAAACCACCAGCAGTTTTAGAGTCAGATGGCAAAATGCAGGTCCTGATATTGTCCTATACAAGTTAGTTTGGATGCCTTCAGCTAGTAGTGATACAAAGGAAGTAAGTAACAATACAGGTAAACAGAGATTTGTTTGAAGAACATTTAATTCTGAGGAAAAATATTTTTTTTATGGTGGTTAATCATTTTGTTTTGCATAATTTTCTTGTTACCAGAGCAACCTTATGAGATATATTTCTACAGTAGAATGAGAGCAGTTATTTTTTTTTTTCAAACAGACGTAATTTCTTTTATTTCATTGTGTATTATCAAAAGTTCTGTAGAACCTTCTGGTTAAATTACATGTTTATTAATTTATTAATCACAATTATCACTAATACAATTAAATGATTAGAACATTCAAAGTAATTTTTTTATTCACATTGATACTTCTTGGGAAAGATATAATGGATAGACTAGTGTCCCAATTGGGCCGGAGGTAGGTTTCTTAGGGGGTTCTAACAATAGGCATGTTTGCTGTTTACCGTGCCTGAGCGTGATTGTTCCCCCTCCCTACTCCCTCGCTGGCCTACACTCATACTGTGCTTTAATGTTCTGGGTCTAGACATGCTTTTGTCATCACCATGTGACTTTGTGCAATGCCAAAACAAGATCTGAACACAAAGTGACAGCATGCATATTAAAATGATTTTACTTATTTTGTGGTTTTTTGGAGTCGTGTAGGATAGGATAATGCTCTATACTCTTACATATATATTTAGTGTGCAGCACAGCATTTTGTTGTTAATCATTTTGCAATCACTAGAAAATTTTTACATGCAGTAGACAAATAATGTTAAGGGAGGAATTTGCAGCTTTTCTTGCCAAATACAATTTGCTTTGATCTGTAAGGTGATAATAAAAACCTGTTTTTAACTCAAATGGTCAGTCAGTCAGTCATTTTTAAACCCGCTATATCCTAACACAGATGAAATGAGAAATGTTTGTTAACTGACTTGTTGCATCATTGACATGTTGTCTGTACTCGGGCACATTTAGCAGTCACACTGTTCCTGAATCCTACTGAACCTTGCCCGGGCCCACTTCTTCAAGAGCGCCAGGGCATAGTATGATTGACCCGGCACTAAACAATCACATTAGTGAAACGAACTAGACTTTGGTGGGAGTTACACGTAGACAGACATGCTCGGGCCCAGAACAAATTTGTAGTGTGAGTACATTCATGGCTGGGAGGTCATTATGAAAGGTCAGCTTGGATGGAGGCATACCCTGGCCAGGATAGTTCCTGTTCCCTTTACCAATCAGGGAAAAGAAATAAAAGAATGGAATGGGAGACTCTGCTGGCTAAGAGCAGTTTATCGCCCAGTATGATAGGTGGCAGTGCTCCTCTGGCATGGCCCCTTGTTTGGACGCCTGCAGTACTGCATGGGACTTACATTTCATAAGGACAAACCTGTTGGGGTTTCTGGGTGCCGCCAGAAGGATCTGGTAGATGACTCTTCACTCTTCACTGAGGTTCACCTTGACCCAGAAGTGCTTCTTGGTTTGTGACATGGTGGCACTGGAAGTACTTCCAGGTCTGGCATATATGAGGCCGCCTTACCTCAATTGGTGGGAAAGGCTTGCTAGGAGGTGTGGAGTGAAGTAAAAGATTTGTGCCAGTTGTTTTGTTTGGGAAGAAAGAACCTTTGGAAAGGTGTTGTGATAAATAAATCAAGTATAATTGCACTGTGTAGGTGCAGTTGTTTCTGGAGTCTGGGATTCAGTTATTAATTGTTAGATTTGGTGTGTTACGTTAAGTTAGATTTTGAACAGGCATTTTTTCCCCTTGCATAATGACAGGTCAGATCTTTCTTCTGTTCCTGTAAGCACCAGGTTCAGATCTGTTGTGTACCTTGAAAATATTCTGAATTTAAACTAAGATAATAGGAATGGAAACGTAAAAAAAAATAAGTATCCAAAATAAGTGTTTATTTTTTACATTGTTTTCTACAAATTTACTTATTCACTTGTAAAACTGAAAGTGGTTCTGTACAATTGATGTGCTGAAATGTTTTAGCCTTGTGCTTTAATTTTATTAATTTGATACATATTTCTATTGCAGGTAGTAGTTTCATTATGTATTATCTGAAACACTGTTTTACTCGATATAGTTTATTACACTTTACTAAAGAGGCAGGTTTACAAATAATTGCACATATAACCTTAAATGATCTCCTCTCAGAAAGAGAGGGTCATCAATTACTCTTCCTCCAGCTTTTTTAAGGAGAAAAATAGCACCCCCAGCATATTCATGTTAGATTCTAAAAGCCTTCCTTTGAATTCAGAGTAGTTATATAGCACTGTGTAAAGTATTTAGATAATCTTTGTGCAAAGAATTTAGGTACTGGAACACAAAATTGTTTATTTCCAGTATATGTGCCTTCACCTCTGATGGAGTAAATTGTATATTTTAGTTCCAGGCCTTCAGGATGGCTTCTGTAGTAATTCTTTTCAACATAGACATTACCAGTAAGGTATGGTCCCCGCTTTACTTGTGTCTTCAGTAGGCACATAGATTCCTGTGGACTATACCGTACCTTTGTGGTTAAATGTAGCACTGTGGAGACCTTCTGATAATGATTTTTGGGAAAAATAGGTGAAAAGGAAATAAGTTATACTGGTCTGTATTTCATGCTTTCATTTGGATGCTTACTGTGTTCATATTGTAATTGCTCAGGATGTGGAAATCTTGCCATTCTTTACCTAAATTCTTCAGAATGTATTTTTTTAAATCTACAGTATATTGTACTCCACACTGTACTGTGACATTATGTTCTTTCTCTAATGCTGTATTCAGGTTCTATAGAAACCTTTGGAGAAGTGTCTTACAGAAAAACAACATTTTCACTTTCCTGTGTTCATGAATTTCATGTCATTATTTTGGGAGGGTTATGAGTTTATTGTTGATTTTCTACTTTGTCTGCACAGAATGCAGTTAAAGATTAGTTGTAATTAAAAAAAAAAATGATTAAAAATCTAAACACAACAGCATATGTTGCATTGCTCCAGATACATTTCTGCTATAAAAATGCCTTTTCTAGATTATGACTCTTATTTTGTTATTTACCGTTACCAATTAGGGGGAATGTCAATATTATGCCATAATTCAGATACGTCAGTCTTCTAGCTTGTGTCAGTAGTTCAGGGTCACAGGGCCTAAAGCATCAGGACTCCCTCAGCATGGGGAATCAGCCCATTGCAGGACATGCTTGCGTGCATGCGTATACACACTCACACACCACACACACACTCTCTCTTGCTGTTTAATTAAATATGCACATTTTTGGGATATGGGAGGAAAAGTTGGGTACCTGAGTAGAGTACATATACGCCATAATAAAACTGCATTACTTCTTATTATTTTTTTTGGAAATGTTGCATATTATTTGAGAAATACTTATAAACTGGGCTAGTATTTTTGAAAATGTCGCACATGGGGAAAATGGACAGTTTAAAATATATTGTCATCATCAATTTTTTCATTTGTCTTTTTCTCATATTGGCAACACAGTGAGCTGGGCTGATCAGGCCACCCCATCCCCATCAACTTTCACAAGCATTTCTTGTAAAACCTCAGATGCTGCCAAGCCAGTCAAGAGGGATATATTATTTTCATTGTGTCCTGTGTCTGCCCTTCAATCTTCTCCCAGTGGACTGGGCATAGTATATGTCCTTGGGTAGGTGTTGATGTGGCATCCTAATTACACATCCAGAGTGCCTTAACTGGTTCCTCTTATTCCAAAGGCAGCAACCACTCTGTTTCTGAGGTTATTTATAATTGTCTACCTTCAAACCCTGTCTTAGGAGGTGAGACTAGTAACCTTGTGCCAAAAACTCACTTCAAAAACTCACTTTGTCCCCTTGAACCCATCTTCATCTCATTCTTTCTGTAACCACTTGTGACAATAGGTTGGAATGTAGATATAGTTTGAATGGTAAATTGAAAGCTTTGCCTGTGAATGTAGCTTCTGTTTACCATTATTATCCATTTTGATTAAAAAAAAAAAGTTGCCACACACATACATTAGTCAATCTCATGATCACCTCAACCCTCAGTTTCGGTGTAAATTATAATGCTGACAAATAAGTTGAAGCAATCACTAACTGATTAACACGTAAAAAATGCTGGCATATAGATGAACAGTTAACAGGAGTTTAAATGGGCAGGTTATGTTTCACCAGTATACAAACATTTTGTGTTTAAGCAAAAATTGTGACTTATACAACATTACTTAGTTTGTTCTTCAAAGAGTTTTTGTTAAGGCGTGTAAGAAGCTGGTGTTTAAAAGAAATGAAAATTCAAAACTCAGATTACATATGGGTATAATTTTTTTAAACACTGAAAGCAGCATGTTATGATGTAATTAACCTATTCTGAATTAGTTGATGTTAACGTGAGGTTCCATGGGTTAGGGTTTCCGTTGAGATAAAAATGTAACAACTAAGGTGGTTAAGGTTTTTCATATGACACTAGACTAGGTGGAATTCAGGAGTGAGCAAAATCATCACAGAATGACATTGACAGAATTATTGACGGAAAATAGGCTGCAGATCAGGTTTATATAAGGGTTAAATTCCTACATTTTCTTGCCCATGATCCTTTTTCACTCTGATTCTGCTTCTTTAGAACAATATAGTAGGTTTTTGTTTGTTTGTCCTGTTTTCAGCATTTGTTAAGAACCTGGCTCACATTCAGTTAAAATATTATAAACGAATAACACCTCTTGCAAATAGCATTTCAAAAAATGCAAGTCATTTCAAAAAATGTAGTTTGCAGAGTAAGGTGTATATGATCAGTTGACAGGAAAACGCCACAAAATTAATATTTTGTTAATGGACTACATCCATAAATACAGAAGGTTCAACAATCCTGGTTGTCTCCTGTAGTTAATCCTCCATTAAGGGATGATCTTGTGGTAACTCTGCTGCAAGAGGAACATTACTAAAGAAAAATGACCCTAGCTACAGTAAGTGCATATTCAGATGCCATCAAAAAATTTATCTATAAAAGTCTTGTTTCAGTTTTAACTATATTCAGTTGCGGTTTTAATTAAATCTAAATGTCTTTGTTACCTTAAATTACTCGATTGGATAAACTTAATGTAAAACAAAAGGTACGTGGTGAGTTTACAAGATACAAATTCCTATATGTGTTTTGACTATTTTGCTAATTTGCAGTTGTTATTGATAGACATTTTTGGATGATGGAAGTGGAATTTATGCTGAATTTTGTTTTAATAAGATGCTATTCAGATATACATAGTTACTTTGTTAGTGTGGATGATAGTCATTCAAAAACCTTTAACTCACCAATGTGCTGTATGCCCACGGTGAGTCAAAATTCACATAAATTGTAATTTATATAGTATATATTCAGAAAGCAAATTTCAATAATTTCAAGATCAGGAACCCATTACAGTTTCCATCTACATTGACAGTAAACAAGCACAGATTTGATGATTAAAGAATATAAAAATGTAACAGTCAATTATTGTGCAGATTGAAAATTAAGCAAACATTTTACTAATAGTATATAGATTCTGTTGTGTAATCCAGTTATAATGAAGCCTCAACAGGCTGCAATATATTCAAATATTGTGATGCATATCAAGGATGACATGTGTCTGTGAATGTCCATGAATTGTTAAAGATGACCAATCAACAGATCCCCCAAAAAAGTAAACTAGTTTGTCATACTGATAATTCTAAAATATAGTAATGGATTATGAAGAAAACTCCCAAAGGACGTCTCATAGCAAATTATACTCTCCATGAATATGGCTCGGCAAAATGTTATAAAGTTTTTCTCAGCGAATATGCTGTGTTCGCTGGAAGCCTTGTTCACCGAATATTTTACAGAAAATTTGCTGCGTCTGGCATAGATGAGCCATCCATCCATCCATCCTCTTCCGCTTATCCGAGATCGGGTCGTGGGGGCAGCAGCTTGAGCAGAGATGCCCAGACTTCCCTCTCCTCAGCCACTTCTTCTAGCTCTTCCGGGGGAATCGCAAGGAGTTCCCAGGCCAGCCAGGAGACATAGTCCCTTCAGCGTATCCTGGGTCTTCCCCGGGGCCTCCTCCCGGTTGGACGTGCCCAGAACACCTCACCAGAGGGCGTCCAGGAGGCATCCTGATCAGATGCCCAAGCCATCTCATCTGACTCCTCTCGATGCGGAGGAGCAGCGGCTCTACTCTGAGCCCCTTCCAGATGACTGAGCTTCTCACCTTATCTTTAAGGGAAAGCCCAGACACCCTGCGGAGGAAACTCATTTCAGCCGCTTGTATTCGCAATCTCGTTCTTTTGGTCACTATCCATAGCTCATGACAATAGGTGAGGGTAGGAACATAGATCAATTGGTAAATTAGCTTTGCCTTACGGCTCAGCTCCTTTTTCACCACAACAGACCGATGCAGTGCCCGCATCACTGCGGACACCGCACCGATCCGTCTGTTGATCTCACTCTTTATTCTTCCCTCACTTGTGAACAAGACCCCGAGAAACTTGAACTCCTCCACTTGGGGCAGGATCTCGCCACCAACCATGAGAAGGTACTCCACCCTTTTTCGGCTGAGGACCATGGTCTCGGATTGGAGGTGCTGATTCCATCCCAGCCGCTTCACACTCAGCTGCGAACCGATCCAGAGAGAGCTGAAGATCACGGCCTGATGAAGCAAACAGGACAACATCATCTGCAAAAAGCAGTGACCCAATCCTGAGTCCACCAAACCGGACCCCCTCAATGCCCTGGCTGTGCCTAGAAATTCTGTCTATAAAAGTTATGAACAGAATCGGTGACAAAGGGCAGCCCTGGCAGAGTCCAGCTCTCACTGGGAATGGGTTCGACTTACTGCCGGCAATGCGGACCAAGCTCTGACATCAGTTGTACAGGGACTGAACAGCCCTTATCAGGGGGTCCGGTACCCCATACTCCCGGAACACCCCCACAGGATTCCCTGAGGGACACAGTCGAACGCCTTTTCCAAGTCAACAAAACACATGCAGACTGGTTGGGCAAACTCCCATGCACCCTCTAGGACCCTGTTAAGGGTGTAGAGCTGGTCCACTGTTCCACGACCAGGAAGAAAACCACACTGTTCCTCCTGAATCCGAGGTTTGACAATCCGACGGACCCTCCTCTCCATGACCCCCGAATAGGCTTTTCCAGGGAGGCTGAAGAGTGTGATCCCTCTGTAGTTGGAGACTACAAAGAGGGGGACCACCACCCCGGTCTACCAATCCAGAGGCACTGTCCCCAGTGTTCATGCGATGTTGCAGAGGTGTGTCAACCAAGACAGTCCTACAACATCCAGAGCCTTAAGGAACTCCAGGCGTATCTCATCCACCTCCGGGGCACTGCCACCAACGAGTTTTTTGACCACCTCGGTGACCTCAGTCCCAGAGATGGGGGAGCCCACCTCCGAGTCCCCAGGCTCTGCTTCCTCATTGGAAGGCATGTTAGTGGGATTGAGGAGGTTTTCGAAGTACTCCCTCCACCGACCCACAACGTCCCAAGTTGAAGTCAGCAGCGCACCATCCCCACCATATACAGTGTTGACACTGCACTGCTTCCCCCTCCTGAGATGCCGGATGGTGGACCAGAATCTCCTCAAAGCCATCCGATAGTTGTTCTCCATGGCCTTCCCAAACTCCTCTCACGACCGAGTTTTTGCCTCAGCAACCACCGAAGCCGCATTCCGCTTGGCCTGCCAGTACCTATTACAGTAGCTGCCTCCAGAGTCCCACAGGACAAAAGGGTCCTGTAGGACTTCTTCTTCAGCTTGATGGCATCCCTCACTGCCGGTGTCCATCAATGGGTTCGGGGATTGCCGCCACGACAGCCACCGACCACCTTACTGCCACAGCTGTGGTCAGCAATGGAGGCACGGAACATGGCCCATTCGGACTCAATGTCCCCCACCTCCCTCGGGACGTGGTTGAAGTTCTGCCGGAGGTGGGAGTTGAAGTTACTTCTGACATGGGACTCTGCCAGACATTCCCAGCAGACCCTCACAATACTTTTGGGCCTACCGGGCCTGACCGGCATCCTCCCCCACCATCGAAGCCAACTCACCACTAGGTGGTGATCAGTTGACAGCTCCGACCCTCTCTTCACCCGAGTGTCCAAGACATGTGGCCGCAAGTCCGACGACACAACCACAAAGTCGATCATCGAACTGAGGCATAAGGTGTCCTGGTGCCAAGTGCACATATGAGCATCCCTATGCTTGAACATGGTGTTCGTTATGGACAATCTGTGACGAGCACAGAAGTCCAAAACCAAAACACCACTCAGGTTCAGGTTGGGGGGGTCATTCCTCCCAATCACACCCTTCCAGGTCTCACTGTCATTGCCCACATGAGCATTGAAGTCTCCCAGTAGAACGAGGAAGTCTCCATAAGGTATGCCCTCTAGGACCCCCTCCAGAGACTCCAAAAAGGGTGGGTACTCCAGACTGCTGTTTGGCGCATACAGTTAGGACCCGTCCCCCCACCCGAAGGCAGAGGGAGGCTACCCTATCGTCCACCGGGGTAAACCCCAATGAACAGTCTTCAAGTTGGGGGGGTAATAAGTATGCCCACACACACTCTGCTTTTTTCAAAGTGATGCTTTGCGAGGCCAGAGTGATATCACAGAACTGTAGCAGCCATGCGTACAAGTTTCACTCATGTCTACTGTAAGATTGTTGCAGACATGGCTGACTTGCAAACACGAGGAAAAAAATGCAGTTTTAGCTAATGAGATGCGTTCAAACAACACCCCCCACCAAAAAGCTTGATGGTGTTATGCTTTATTTGTCACAGTTTCCAACTACACTAGCTTCAGCCACTTCTTTCAACTCCAAGGGCTCTTTGACTGCTGTAGGTGTATTCATCAGTGAACTTTGTGGCTTCAGGACCCAATTTTACCTTTAAAGGTTGAGAACCACCACCAGATTTTCATTTCTCTTACATATAAAAAAAAAAAAAACCTAGTATTGAGTACAGCTACCGGATAAATAACAGTGATCCCTGTGTGCACCACTACCACTTGGCTAATTATGCATGCAAATTAGCTATGTGCATAGCACCCTTAAAAGATCACTCCCCCTCCCTTTGTCAGAAAACACAGAACACACTGTAAAACAAAAGATTTACTACTATTTACAAGATGTTTCTGTCTTCTTGATGGAAGAACCATCTGCACAGATAAATGTCGAAACAAAAAGACATTCCTGCTGCTCCTGGAGCCATCTTTTCAAACAGTGGAACTAGCCAGTCCTTCACTTCTGCTTTGTGACATGGTAAATAGGTGCCCCAAGATTAGAACCCTGTTAGTGCAATGATCTTTATTTTATTTACTTATTGCTAATTGTTTTGTCCATTTGTCGTATTTTATTTGTTGTATTTGTTCGGTTTGTGTCTTTTGATGTTTGTGACACACTGGCACAGTGATTTGCACTGCTGCCTCTCAGCTCGGATTACATATTTGAGCACAATAATCTGTCTAGCACAGTTGGTAAACTTTTCTCTAGCCTGTAGGGACAAATGAAGGACCAATACACCATTATAATTTACTCAGAAGTTGTTCAGTTCCTCCTTCTCTTTGACTTCATTGCAGTTGGCAGAGTTTGGTGAAGTTCATGGACATTTCCTTGATTTTGCCAAATTCAACGGGGTTTACTCATCACTACTCTGCATAACACTTCTGATGACTATGCTGAATTCAGTGGCACCTGTTCACTCCTGTAAACTAATGAAAGTGTAGCACTGCACTTGTCTTTACATTCAAAGAAGAAACTCCCATATGTGAGACCCACCTTATTTCCTCTGTCTCTGTGTTCCCCTGCTTCAAAATACTAGGTTTAAATAACCACTCATCAATCAGGATTCTTTATGGACTTGCACATTTCCCTGGGTAATATTATTAAAGGTGTATTTTAATTTATTCAACACAGTTGAGGTACACGTTTATACAAAGAGAGAGATTTACTAATAAGAAAAGTTCACTCCAAGAGAAAATCAGAATAACATGAGACCATAGCAAACTGTTGCAGAGCAGAATTTCACCAAATATTCTGAAGGAAAAAAAGTGCAAAGTTTGAACAAATATGAAAATAGACTACAAACTAATTTAACCTTTTTTTATTTTTACAGCTGATAGTAAATGGAAATATAGACACAGTCATCCTCAACAATTTAGAGCCATTCACTGAGTATGAAGTTTCTTTATCAGCCATTTATAAAGATGAAAGTGAGAGTGATGCCATATTTGCACTTGGAATGACACGTAAGATGCTCTTAAGTTTTTTATTCCATTGTTATTTATTTTTTAATGATAAAAGTTCTGGGAAGAGATTTAAAGAACAAGACTATAAATACAATTGGCCAAAATAAAGTTTTTTTTGAGCTCACTTGTCTAGAACAGGGAGAGGAGTTTACCAATACATGATGACTGCAGTAGAACCACTACTTTCCTGGCCTGAGAGGTAATGGTTAAGGTGGTTTGGGTATGTAGTTAAGGTTTCTGCCTTGCTGCCTGTCATGTTTGGCTTACAGCTTCCTGAAGAATGATCCAGTGGTAGATCCAGGGCAAGTGAGAGATAACAGGACGGTTTCTCAATAATAAACGGTGAGATTCTCACTTGTGTGCATCTCAGTAGTCTCTCACCAAGCTCTTTCATGTGTTTCATGAAGGTTTTTGAGAAGATTGGAGGGAAGCAGGAATCTCTTACTGGTGAAAGAAAAACCACACCTTAAGAGGTGTGTTTGAAGTAGCAGTTTTAAACAGTGATCCAAAGAAAACAAAAGTATAAAGTGATGAGGGCATTCAAAATGGGAATTTATTGAAATAGTAGTAAACAAAGTATGCATGAAATGCACAAGAAAATGAAGGTCCAGGTGCAAATCTTAACTACACTAAAAAAACACTGGATATGATTGTAAATTGGTCGTTATGTCAGTCCAATTAGTTGGTATGATTCTTTGCACAGAGAAATAGAATAGACTACCAAGTAGTGTGGTGGACAGTAGAACTTTAGGGACTTTTAAAACTAGATTTGATGTTTTTTGGAAGAATTAAGTTCTTAAGTTTTAGAAGAATTACATGTTCTAATGGGGTGACACAGTGACACAGTAGTAGTGCTGCTGCCTTGCAGTAAGGAGACCTGGGTTCGCTTCCCGGGTCCTTCCTGTGTGAAGTTTGCATGTTCTCCTTGTGTCTGCGTGGGTTTCCTCTCACAGTCCAAAGACATGCAGGTTAGGTGCATTGGTGATTCTAAATTGTCCCTAGTGTGTGCTTGGTGTGTGTGTGCCCTGCGGTGGGCTGGGTCCCTGCCCGGGGTTTGTTCCTGCCTTGTGCCCTGTGTTGGCTGGGATTGGCTCCAGCAGACCCCCGTGACCCTGTGTTAGGATATAGCGGGTTGGAAAATGACTGACTGACATGTTCTAATGTATCAGGGGAAAAAAGGCACCAACTACAGCAGTCTGTTAAATTTTTTTGAAGAATATTTTAGGCCACCACCTGACTGATGCAAAGTTGTGATGCATCTTGTGTAGCTCTTAGTCACTTCCTGACAACGTTCAATTCGCAGTTGATTTGCACATTGAGGGAATGAAATCTATCCATTTTCTAAACCTGCATAACCAGAACAGGGTCATGGGAAAATCACAGTGCAAGGCACGAAAAATTCCTGGAAAAGGTGTCAGTCTCTCACAAGGAAGGAAATTGTTTTCTACAAACAATTGAGATTCCTCAACAATGGATTTATTCCTAATATGAGTGTGGTCAAGCAGAATACCGTACCGTATTTGTAAACCCCCAAATTGCACACAGTATAATTTCCAGTGTTAAATTTAAAATCTTGCACAGTAAAAGTAACCATTGAAAAGTTGATCCATATTTACACTTTAAATATTTACTTTCCACTATTTCACTGTACATAAAAACTTTCTTAATATAGTACTGCAAAACCTTCAATTTATTTGATACAGGTTGATGGCATAGAGAACAGATGTGAGTAGGTCCTCTCGGCCATTTACTGTTCCAGCTGCACATTCACCTTACAGCCTTAAAAATCTGGCTTTCATTTTCCATCTCCCATCTCAGTTTATCCTTATATATATTATGATACTATCCGTATGAATGGTGTTCGCATCAATACCTCGACTCAATACAAGTTAGAACCATGCAATGGGACTCTGCCTCTGTAGTTAGAACATAATGTGGCAAATGCGGACGCAGTATTGCATGATTGGCTAAGAATGTTCGAATGCTTCAGTGACGCCGCTGGACAGCCGAGTATACTAAGTCGGTGTTGGTTCGAGCAGATAACATTCAGTGGGTTTTTGGAACATTGGTTTGGTGGGGCGTACTTTCCAGGACTAACATCATTGACTGACTTAAACCCTTCAACAGCTCCAGAACCGTAATTTAGAACATATCGCCATTTGCTTGGTACGTCGAAATCTATCTTTGAGTAGTTCGGTTTTGGCATCCGTCCTTCTGACATCTATTGGCAAACTTAGTAATGACGGCTGGGTATTAACAACGGTCATTGTTTAAATTTTAGCTGATCTCAGATCTAAAATGACCACGCCAACATAATTATTACTCCGACTCTAATTGGAGTCGTAAAATACGGTTTGTTTTGAAAATTTGTTTGCTGGAAAAAATCAAATAAGGTGTGCCGAAGAGCAGAGTTCACATCTTGCAGCCCCGTTTAAACAGGAAGCTCTTCATTACATCAGCCGAAAAGGTTTATTTTAAGCACAAATCAATGCCATGATAACAAAATCATTTCAAGGACTTAAAAAAACAAATAATTCTTTGCAGAGAAAGTATGGATTTCACAAATGTAGAATTTGTAGCCCGATTCGATCGGGCTCCCAGTCGCTAGTCATAATATAAAAGCGTCAATGTTAAGTTAAATTTAGCTGCAACCTTAAAACACAATGAACATTCAAACATTAAACTTGGCAAATGTGCAAACATTATATTACTAAATTAAACACTACATTTAATCAATTAAAATGAACTGTAAAATATGATTATACTCCATGGTGTTTTGGATCCCCAGGCACTGCAAGCTCTGGTAATTGAGCAGCTTACTGAGGAAGTACCTATCATTAGTGTATCTCATAATACTGTAAAAAAATAGGATAAGGTGCATTGCCATTTGCTTTACATTTTAACAAAAGGTTGGCATGCAAGTTTTCTATTTTTTAAGAAAACATTTTAATGTTTCCTCCTTACTTTGTAAATATATTTTTAATAATTCTGTGGTTTTCTTTTGCTGATTTCTGCCTCCTGACACGAACCATATAAATTAAATTGTGCAAACATCACACTAACTCCAGAGCTGGTGAAGGCTTATAGAGATTCTTAAGCACACTTGAGTGTCATCCAAGCCAGTGAGAGTTTTGCACTATAAGTCCATTATCACTGTCAAAAGCCATTAAAGAAACCGGAAATCTCTCAAAAAGTATAGAACTTTCTAGAAAATTTCATGGAGGAGTTTGGGAATATTGTTGAGAATAGGGTGATCTGGTACATACAGAAAAAATTGACAAAAGGTGAAGCAATACTTAAAACAACTTGGAAAAACTTGTCAAAATTCAATATTAGTTGTTGGTTAATTTAGGAAGTAAACATGTAAGTATAAATGTTTAAACCCACAAAGTCCATTTTGAATTGTCTTGTTCTTTGCTAAAAATGTCATGATTTCTTTTGAATTGTATTTTTTTTTCACAGTTCCAAGCACTACCACAACCACCACAACAGTGACTACAACAACCACATCAGGTATTACTAATATTCCTTCTGTTTGTTGATCTGAATATTATTCTCCAAAATAAAAAAATGCATAAACTTTTTGAAAAGTCATATCTTATATAAGAATGTTTGCAGATTATGCCAGAAGACAGATTTTACCACCTGTAAATAGTTAAGTTTCACAAATAACTTATTTGCATTCCATTTAAACTGTGACCTGCAAAAATAAATAAAATCAATGTTTGCTCCTGTCCTATGCCTCTTTCTTGCTAGTACTGATTGTGTACCTGATATATTTTAAGCAGTGTTATAACCAGAGTTGAGTGGGGTAGACCGGCCTGGTAGTCAAGTAAAAAAGTGCTGTTACTTTAACAAAATTATTACTTAAGCAAAGGTACTAGTTCATAAATGTACTTGGATAAAAGTTAAAAGGTGTTGGGTCAAAAAAAGATACTGAAGAACTCAAATTATTTATAGTTAGGCTCTTAATAAACTGAAACATTAACAGCGTGAAGATTTGAAACATTTACAAAACATATAAAGCATGTCTTTTCAATTAATAAACTGGGATAGCCATAAAGAATGATGAAATACAAAATTTAAACTTCAATTTTAAGCCACATTTTTTTGCATTTTACACAAATCAGAAATTTGTTAGAATTTTATTAAGCTCCTTATCGTTAGAGAAATTTGCTATATCATTTGTACATACCAAACAAAAACTGCTAACATATCACAAAAAATATAATTTATAAATGACTGAAGTACTATTGAATTTTGTAAATATAGTAGAGCTAGTGACCTGAGTAAGTTTTGAAGATTTATGGTGGAACAGATAATTGTTGTTTTTTTTCTCTGTTATGAAATTTATTTCCTGATAATCAATGCAGGAATGTAAGCTCCATCTTTCTTTTTTTGTCCAGCATTTTTTCTGGAACTTTTACCCCACCCAAAGGAACTTGGTAGCATATTTCTGTTTATCAATGATTTGCATGCAGGGTTCAGGGTTTTCATGGGGAAAGGTGATTCCTTTGAGAAACATTTATTTAGCTAAGCTGTGGCTGAATTATTTGTAAAACGTGTATTTACTCTGTGTAGCCTTCCAATGTTTACTGTAACTAATTGAGGTCCCTACTTTGTTTCTAGGTTTTTGAAGACCTTTATTAATATTTTGGACACTTAAATAAACCTTTCTTCGGGTTATCACCCTTAAATTACCAGTCAAACAAAATATGAAAATTGGAATGAATATTAAAGTATGTCAACAATTCACATAAATACACTTTCACAGCAGAAAAAAATAATTTTCTTGTCTGTATCAACTTCACTCTTTCCAGTATAAGAGATCAGCCACTGTGGCTAGTGGTTCAGTAAGCAGTCAGAAACAGGGAAAAGTGTTGGGGTGCCACTCTGATAACCCCATTTAATTCAAACAGAAAAAATGATTCAGTGCTCCAAAACACACAACATAAAAGACACTGGCTTATAGTCAGTCACACTGGCTTTCATCCTGCTCTGCTTACTGTAACACATCTCTGGCTCTTGGGGAACAAAAGTTCTAATTGGCATAAGGACGCCACCTTTCTAAATCATTGCTTTATAAAACAGATCGACCAGAAGGGCCAGGGCTTGCTCCGGATTTCATAGCCAGGTGTGAGTGCCCTCTCTGAACATCTTCTATAGAGTATGGAGCAAGGACAGGATACTGTTAGTAGCAGCACCCCCTCTCACCCTGGAGTGGTATTGCTTACTTTGGTTGTGCGTATTTGGGGACTCCTGGATGTGCATGGTTGGCATGGCACATGGCACACTCAGATTTTCAGAGATTGTGGGCCAGTGTACATAATAGAGTCAAGGAATCCTCTGCAATCACAAAGTATGCTGATCACCAACACTATAAACACCCAAGGGTACTAAATAATTGGTAAACATGTTTGGATATCTACAAAGGATTCACAGTTATTGGTTCCTTCAGAAAAGCTGGCTTCAAGTAATTTAAGTCTTTATAAGATATTTAAAAATGTGGGTACTGTTACCATTAGGCTGTTGTTATACTGTTACTTAAGGATTCACCACTCCTTCCATGTTTTCCAATTTAAAACCAGTTGTAACCTATGTATTTGGCTCTGAAACTCCTGCACTACCACCTGTTATAATTCATGTACCAAAGGTTCTAGATGTCATAAGAATTACTTGTTGAATATATTATATGGTTCCCTGTAAGGTTTATGATCTCGGAGGCAACGTCTTGAGTTTCTGCTAGTGATGTGCAGGCACCTTTATTTTTTTGCCTGTTTAATATTTTACTATTCTCTACAGTATTTACCTGATTCATTTATAGAAAGCAGCTTACAAGGTTAGAATATGCCACAGCTCTATACAGATAATCTTTATATTTTGATCATAGGCAGTCTGGCTAAACACCATGGACATAATGGGAAATTGTATCTTAGGAGGAAAAACTCTGTCACAGCAATGATTATTTTGTGTTTTTTGTGTTTTTTCTTAATGCATTCCTACTATCTTCTTTGCCTGTCAGATACTGTTATGATGTCACTGCAACAGCCTAAAATTTACTAGAAGTGTAGGTACCTGCCCTAATCCTTTAGTGATCATTACCAGATAAAGCAGTAGTCGGAAGATCTATGTTGTTGGCTTTTTCTGATAATTTAGAAGCATTGGAAGCAATTGTCATGGCAATGCCTTTTGGCATGAGACAATTAGTTACCTTTATGTTTTCTGTTTGGTGGTGTATTTTCTTAAATTTTATGCCAACATGGGGCTGGTGTCATTTAGGAGGTGGCTTCTTTCTGGTTTCTATAGTGCCATTTGAGCAAGGCCAGCTGTCAATAGTTTCTCCTTAGAGCTTTAGATTTTTCTTTTTCTTTTTTTTTTTTTGCAGAATAATGAGCAGGGCTGAAAGGTTTTACACTGCAAGAGTTGTTTATGCTCTATTTTCTTGTCAAATTTATTGGGAACATTAACCAGCACATCAAATAAATCTTCTGAGCAGTATTATGGCAGTTTACATGTAACATACTTAATTATTTTCAAGACAGGTTATCATTCTTTTGTACTGTTTAGTAACAGTAAAGCATTGTAACATTTCCATTTTATTTGCATCTATACTAATAAAAGGCAAAGCCCTCACTGACTCACTCACTCACTCACTCACTCACTGACTGACTGACTGACTGACTCATCACTAATTCTCCAACTTCCCGTGTAGGTAGAAGGCTGAAATTTGGCAGGCTTATTCCTTACAGCTCACTTACAAAAGTTAAGCAGGTTTCATTTCGAAATTCTACACGTAACGGTCATAACGGTCGATAACGGTCGACAGCGTCCGCCATGTTGAACTTTCTTATTTGTGGCACCATCTTCACGAAATTTGGTAGGCGGCTTCCCTGCGCTAACCAAAACCGATGTATGTACTTATTTCGATGGTATGACGCCATTGTCAGCCGCCATATTGAACTTTCAAACGTCACTAATTTTCCAACTTCCCGTGTAGGTAGAAGGCTGACCCCATCTTCACGAAATTTGGTAGGTGGCTTCCCTGCGCTAACCAAAATCGATGTACGTACTTATTTCGGTGGTATGACGCCACTGTCGGCCGCCATATTGAATTTTCCAAACATCACTAATTCTCCAACTTCCCGTGTAGGTAGAAGGCTGAAATTTGGCAGGCTCATTCCTTACACCTTACTTACAAAAGTTAAGCAGGTTTCATTTCGAAATTCTACGCGTAACGGTCATAACGGTCAACAATGTCCGCCATGTTGAACTTTCTTATTCATGGCCCCATCTTCACGAAATTTGGTAGGCGGCTTCCCTGCGCTAACCGAAACCAATGTACATACTTATTTCGGTGGTATGACACCACTGTCAGCCGCCATATTGAACTTTCCAACGTCACTAATTCTCCAACTTCCCGTGTAGGTAGAAGGCTGAAATTTGGCAGGCTCATTCCTTACAGCTTACTTACAAAAGTTAAGCAGGTTTCATTTCGAAATTCTACGCGTAACGGTCATAACGGTTGACAATGTTCGCCATGTTTAACTTTCTTATTTATGGCCCCATCTTCACGAAATTTGGTAGGTGGCTTCCCTGCGCTAACCAAAACCGATGTACGTACTTATTTCAGTGGTATGATGCCACTGTCGACCGCCATATTGAAGTTTCCAACGTCACTAATTCTCCAACTTCCCGTGTAGGTAGAAGGCTGAAATTTGGCAGGCTCATTCCTTACAGCTTACTTACGGTCAACAACATCCGCCATGTTGAACTTTCTTATTCATAGGTAGAAGGCTGAAATTTGGTACTTATTTAGGTGATATGATGCCACTGTCGGCTGCCATATTGAACTTTTCAACGGTCTTTGTTACTTATGGGCCCATCTTCAAGAAATTTGGTACGCGGGTTCCCAACGCTAACTGAATCCTACTTACGTACATATATACGTCCATAGCCTGCAGCTCGGTCACCGTGTGAGGCGGCGTTGGGTCCCCCATCCCAACGCCTCCCACGTTGTTGGCTGCCTGCCTATATAAGGCCGTCTGTCGCTCCAGTCTCTACATTCCCTTCCTTGCTTCGCCACGGTATTCACGTCTCCCTGCTGATAACTACAGCCTTTATATTTAATCCACAGCTTCTCTGCTGTTTTATTGTTCATTTATTACGATTATAGTTATTGTATAGGTATTTTAGACTTACTTTACATTGTTCAGGTACCCATTTCCTTTATCATTCCAACCGTACCCCCATTAACATGTCTATCGAGGTAATCACCATCGATCAAAGAACTGTCACTTACCAAGTGGTTTCCATGCCCGGAGATGGCACCTGCCTTTTCCATTCTCTTTGTTACATATTGCACAGCCATATCAGGCTCACTATTGATATCCGGAGGAACATTGTGTCTTATGTATTGAATGACTGGGAGAGGTTCAAGGTGTGGACTGATTATGGTACAGGAGATAATTATACTACACGGGAGCACTAGAAGAGTGAAATGCTTAAGTGCACCGAAATGGCCAAATATTTTACACCTTTGGACAACCGCCAATGCCTCTTAAACATCTTAGCTTCACAGGTGACGATTTAGTAGTGGACACTTTGATGTTTAGAAATGTTTAAACTCTCAAAAGCTGGATGTGAAGTTATCAATGAAACTGGTTGTATACTTACAACGCTTGACAGATGCCGAATGTCTCTTCAACACAAGTCCTACAAATACTGTCGTAACTGAAACAAACCATGAAACTCAAACCGATTATGACAGCAGCAATCCAAGCTGTGAGATTTGAAACAAGATTACTGTTCACATGGCCAACTGTACGTTGCATGCTCCAGAGTAAGCTCAGCGCACAGCTACAGCTTGGTCATATTGCAACTGGAGGGCCGAACTGACAACGTGGCATACAAAGAGATCCTTAACAAATAATTATTGGTATATTTTCCCTCAGTTTAAAAAGGTTTAATTTTCTTCTTAATAAAAATTTTAAGGCAGTACTTCACCGCTGCGAAGCGCGGGTATTTTGCTAGTCTGTAATAAATGCAAAGGTTTTGGGGTATACAGTGGTGAAAAATCCTGTTTAATTTAGCAAAATAGACAAGGTAATGACGTGCTGCATAAAGAGAAAAATACTTGTGATGTCTCAGTTGGTGTGTCCTCCTACAAGTTGGTCTTCAGACTGCTTGATGCTGGGTTTTAACTGGTAGGGTTTAAAGTGCAGGAACTGGAGTTGACGAGAGAATAATGTTACTGCTCGTGGACAGGCTCTTTGAGGCTGAGTGCGGAACAGAAAACATATTAGTGATTGACACCCAAATCCTTTCCTGGTGTAATTGCAAAGACTGTTCCCTTTAAAGGCTCATCAAGCTCATGAGCAATATAGCCTTTACTTGCCTTGTTGGATCAAATTCATTCCCTCGTCATTCTGAGTGCTCCAGTTGTAGACCTCTGACAGACATTAATACCCCTTTTGTGTCGCTATGAACTACTATTCACTCTTCTTCACACATGGACTGGCTATCTTAATTTTGCTTTCTTTTAGTTGTTTACATTCTAAATGTTTTTTAGCCCATATTAATTTTTCTGTTATCTGTACTGTGAAAGTATTCCCCAGTAATTAATGGTAACACAGGAAAACTAGAGTCCTGGGGTGGGTATTGTTTTTCAGAACAGCATTCAGAACAACAACAACATTTATTTATATAGCACATTTTCATACAAAAAATGCAGCTCAAAGTGCTTTACATGATGAAGAAAGAGAAAAAAGACAAAATAAATAAGAGTTAAAATAAGGGAACACTAATTAATATATAATAAAAGTAAGGTCCGATGGCCAGGGAGGACAGAAAAAGAAACCCACCAGACGGCTGGAGAAAAAATAAAATCTGCAGGGGTTCCAGGTGACGAGATCGGCCAGTCCCCTCAAGGCATTCTACCTAACATAAATGACCTCAATCAGTCCTCATGGTATTCAGGGTTCTCATGGAAGAACTTGATGATGGTTATGTGGACTTTTGGCCTTTAATCCATCAATATAGGGACATCACAGTGCTTTGATCAGATGGTGGAGGCGCAGGTCGCCACCCCAAAAAAACGGAAAAAGAACAGAAGAGAAAGTAGGAGATAGTAGGATTTTGAATATGAATACCATGAATAATGATAATTGACTATACAGAGCATCAGGATTAAACTAAGATGAAGCTGTGAGAAAGCCATGTTAAAGTAATATCTTTTCAGCAGTTTTTTGAAGCACTCCACTGTATTAGCCTGGGGAATTCCTATTGACAAGCTATTCCAGATTTTAGGTGCATGTAAATCGAAAAGAGCTCAGGACCAGGATAGAGTCTTTTGGAACACCATATAGAATATCATGGGTCTTTGAAGTATAATTACCACAACTTACAAAGAAGGTAGGATTCAAACCAATTTAAGGCATTGCCAGAGAGGCCCAACCATTGACTAAGGCAATTTCTAAGAATATTGTGATCAATGGTATCAAATCCGGCACATAGATCTAAGAGGATGAGAACAGATAAACAGTTTCTGTCTGCATTTACTCGCAAGTCATTTACTACTTTAACAAGTGCAGTTTCTGTTATGTGATTTGTTCTTAAATCAAACTGAAATTTATCAATAACTAGCAAAATACCCACGCTTCGCAGCGGCGAAGTACTGCATTCAAATTTTTATTAAGAAGAAAATTTAACCTTTTTAAACTGAGGGAAAATATGCCAATAATTATTTGTTAAGGATCTCTTTGTATACCACGTTGTCAGTTCGGCCCTCCGGTTGTAACTTGACCAAGCTGTGCGCTGAGCTTACTCTTGAGCATGCAACTTACAGTTGGCCATGTGAACAGTAATCTTGTTTCAAATCTCACTGCTTGGATTGCTGCTGTCATAATCAGTTTGAGGTTCATGGTTTGTTTCAATTACGACAGTATTTGCAGGACTTGTGTTGACGTGACATTCGGCATCTGTCAAGCGTTGTAAGCTTACAACCGGTTTCATCGATAACTTCACATCCAGCTTTTGAGAGTTTAAACATTCATAAACATCAAAGTGTCCACTACTGAAATCGTCACCTGTGAATGTAAGATGTTTAAGAGGCATTGGCGGTTGTCGAAAGGTGTAAAATATTTGGCCATTTCGGTACACTTGAAAGCACCAACCGAACAATTCAGCGGCAGCCATCAACTCACATGCAGATCCATAGGTGAAGGGCTTAAGCATTTCACTCTTCTAGTGCTCCTGTGTAGTATAATTATCTCCTGTACCGTCATCAGTCCACACCTTGAACCTGTCCCAGTCATTCAATACATAAGACGCAATGTTCTTCCGGATATCAAGAGTGAGCCTGATATGGCCGTGCAATATGTAACACAGAGAATGGAAAAGGTAGGTGCCATCTCCGGGCATGGAAACCACTCGGTAAGTGACAGTTCTTTGATCGATGGTGATTACCTCGATAGACATGGTAATGGGGGTTGGAATGATGAAGGAAATGGGTACCTGAGTAATGTAAAGTAAATGTAAAATACCTATACAATAACTATAATTGTAATAAACAAACAATAAAACAGCGGAGAAGCCGTGGATTAAACAAAAAGGCTGTAGTTATCAGCAGGGAGACGTGAATCCCGTGGCGAAGCAAGGAAGGGAATGTAGAGACTGGAGCGA
>JANRMT010062842.1:33567697-33614522 GCA_026402145.1 Polypterus bichir lapradei
AGTATATAAAATGATCTCGCGGGCCGGATATAATTACACGCCGGGCCAGATGTGGCCCGCGGCCCTTGAGTTTGACACATATGGACTAAATAGAACTTGAAAAGATATATTTTTTCAAATGTGATCGCGCAATTCAGATAGAGTTGACGCGCACTACAGCCTGCATGCCTCAATAAGTCATCCTCCCCTCACTCTTACTTTTTTACCGTTCATCTAATGAATACACTGAGTATGGCTTTACCAAAACAATCATTGATGGCGAATAAAGTATCCATTATTCGAGTATGTAGATCGGGGTATATATATACATATATATATACCCGCGTATCGCAGCAGAGAAGTAGTGTGTTAAAAAAGCTATGAAAAAGAAAAGGGAACATTTTAAAACTAACGTAACATGACTGTCAATATACAGTATTTGTTTTGTGAGTGTTACTGAGTGTTGCTGTCATCAAGGATTTGATTATCATTATTTCTTTCAATCAGGTTCGTATTTGTAGGATGTGTTGTGTTCAAGTTACATTCCGTGTTTGTCAATCGTTGTAAAGATGACAGGTTTCATTTATCGATTCGTTTCTTACTGCATCAATAAACAGCTCGTCTTCTTCTTTATCTGAGACCTGACACACTGCATGCACAGGTTTTTTTTTTTACACTGTCTTCCTTTAGCGGGACATTGACTTTTTCCACCGTGTGCTTTGTTTCCGCAGTAGCTGGATTTATGAATATGCTTGTATGTATCAGACGCTTCATATTTTTTGCTGCCTTTTCAATTGTGTAATTCAGTTTTTGTTCAGCGCTCTTTGGAACTGTTGCTTTTTGTCTGTGCACTGCGTCAGTTCACGTGAGCCGCTCGGTGTACATGCATCGAAGGTTCCCAGCTGTGCTGGTGCCATCTCGTGCTATGTCCATGGCTGTATTTAATGTTACCGAAGTCCTGGCACTTAAAACTTTCTCTCGCAGTTTCGCTGAGTTTGTGCCAAACACCACCCTGACCATCTCATCTTCCTCTGCATAAGCACAGTCCTTCACCCGTGAATATTTAGTGGGAGTTTGCTATTGGATTGCCGCTGACGGACGGCCTTATATGGGCAGGCACTAAATTACAAACGCCAGCGGCAGCCTGTCTATGAACTTAATTTAAAGTGTAGGTTTACATCGTGCTTTGTTTCCGAAGTAGCAGAACTCATGAATATGGTTGTATATGTCACTCGCTCGCTTCTTATTGTTTCGCTGCCTTCTCAATTATATAATGCATGTTTTCTTCAGCGCTTTTTGGAGGTCTTCCTGGTTTTCTATGTACTGCGTGATTACGTGGGAGGCGTGATGATGTCACACGAAACTCCGCCCCCACGGCGTTCAAGCTCATCTCCATTACAGTAAATGGAGAAAAACAGCTTCCAGTTATGACCATTACGTGTAGAATTTCGAAATGAAACCTGCCCAACTTTTGTAAGGAAGCTGTAAGGAATGAACCTGCCAAATTTTAGCCTTCCACCCACACGGGAAGTTGGAAAATTAGTGATGAGTCAGTCAGTGAGTGAGTGAGTGAGTGGGTGAGTGAGTGAGGGCTTTGCTTTTTATTAGTATAGATCCTTTCTTTTTCCTGTGGTAGAAGTGACACAGTAAAAGAAATACAGAAATATGTGAAAGTGAATTAGAATCAAACATTTCAGATACTGATCCATGAGTTTGCAGGTGTCTTAAATAAGCATTTCTTGCTACACGTTATTTTTAAAACAATGACAATGCAATTATCCTCACAAATCTAACATAACGAGACTGATAATCAATTATTTGATATTTCTGAGGACCTTTGCAACATCAGATAATCACTCAATACTCCTGTCATTTATTTATTTATTTTTATATGCTTTTAAATTTGCATCTCTTACTCTTTCTCTCTCTACAGCAAGAGTTCCCAAAGTGGTCGATATGGACCCCCTGGGGTCGATTTGAACTTTCTAGGGGTCGATAGTTTAAATAAAAAAATTTGGGGTCGACAACAGCAAAAATCGACCCCCTTACTGCTGCTATTTGTTTGTTACTTCAAAATATCTACGATTCCAATAGGTACCTAATTAAAAAGTAAAATAATTCAAAAAAACACTTTTTGATAAAAACACATTACATACTAAACTTGCGAACGAAAAGGTAAAATGTGTCATTAAAACAGTCACACGTAAGAATGAATGAAAATACATGTAGCACAAACATGTTTGTGCATTGTCTTATCGAACGTATCAAAGCATGTGCGGACATGAAAAACAGTTGCATGCGACTAGGGGGTCGACGGTTTTAAAACTTTTTGGTAAAGGGGTCTGCGGCTGAAAAAAGTTTGGGAACTCTTGCTCTACAGTATGCCTCTACAAACATTTCCCAACTCCTACTTTCTTTCATGGAAACAGTTTTATTTGAATAGCTGTTAACCGCAGTGTAAATGACCATAAAGTATTGAGCTTTAGCATATTTTCTTGCCCATCCTCTGCTGCTGCCACATGGTACAATACACTTCAAGACTATTAAACAGTGTGATTACATCATAACAGAAAGTACATCCTTTACGGGGGACCAACCAGCCAACTAAAATGCAGGGCAGCATGTGCAATCAGCAGGATTTTGTGTTCTGCTAAAAGGCTCTAGGAACCACACCTAACCCTTTAAATTAATATATACCTATTAATTGAGCCTCTCATTTCCAGGGGCTCAAAAGTATATGGACATTTAATTGACAACCTGTTCCATAGCAAGGTGGGAGCAGTTCCCTTATTACTTCATTAACTATTAATCAGGTAAAAAGTCTGGAATTGATTCCAAGTGTGGAATTAGCATTTGGAAGCCCTCACTGTAAACTCTCGATATGAGGTCCAAAGAGCTATCCATGCAAGTAAAAACAGTCCATCTTTTACGCTGAGAAAAAAAAAAAAAACATCAGATAGCAGGAACACAAGAAGTGGTCAAATCGACCATTTGGCACATTCTTAAAAAGAAGGAACACACTGGTGAACTCAGCAACACCAGAAGGTCTGGAAAACCACAAACGACAACTTTGTTGGATGATTGCAGAATTTTCCCTTTGGTGAAGAAAAATCCCTTCACAACATTTAGCCAAACCAAGAATACATAACTGGAGATAGAACTATCATTGCCTAAGTCTACATTCAAGAGAAGACTAAATGAAAGTACAGTCAGAGGGTTTACTACAATGTGCAGTCCACTGGCAAACCTCAAACACAGGAAGGAGAGATTAGACTTTGCCAGTTCTGGAACAATTTTCTTTGGATAAAGGAAACTAAGATATATACGACGTGTGACACAAAAATAGCTAGACTGGGCTTGGGGCTTTCATGGAAAACTGTCTGGAGGTCAGCCAAACGTGAATCATAGAACTATATCCCCTCCTACATACCCTCTCAAACCACTGACCAGCTAGGTACTGTATATCCTGTGAATAGCCCAGTCAGTATTTTCACAACAATTGCTAAATGAGTTGCCGCCATAATGTCTGGTGAAAAAAATCTAACAGAGAATCAACATCACATTTCTCACGAAATTGAACAAAACAGCCACAAAACGGGTTGTAGGGTGTTGTGTGTTTCAGCAAGGCAACGCTCCTGCGCACAATGCTTTTTTCGTAAAGCAGTTTTTGACTGACAGAAACATTCCTGTCCTTGATCATCCTCCCTGTTCACCCGATTTAGCTCCCTATGATTTTTACTTATTCCCGAAAATCAAAAGTGACCTGAAGGGAACACATTTTTCTTCAATGGATGAAGTGAACACAGAAACGGCAAGCCTGTTGAAGAGCGTCAAGCAAGAAGACTTCCAGTACTGTTTTAATCAATGGAGGGGATGTATGGAGCAGTTTAGAGATTGGGAGGGGGAGTATATAGAAGGTGACAATGTTTAAAATGTTGTAATTCATCAATAAATATTTTTTTTTACCAATCCGGTTATTTTTATGTCTCACCTCGTATACTAGAATGTTGGTAAGAGAAGAGCATGGAGAAGAGAACAAGTGGCTCATGATCCAATGAATTCCACATCATCTGTGAAACAGAGGAGGCAATTTTATGGCATGATCATACACATGGCTGCAAATGGAAGTGAGGCACTAATGTTTATTGATGATATGACTGCTAGCTGAAGTGGCAGGATGAATTATGAAATGTATAGAGCTATACTGTCTGCTCAAATTCAGGCAAATGCTGCAAAACTGATAAGATGATGCTTCACAGTACAGATGGACAATGAGCCAAATCATACCATGAAAGCAAACCTAGTGCTTTTCAAACCAAAGAAGTGGAATATTCCATCCATCATGCGACATCCTAACTACAGGGTCACAAGGGTCTGCTGGAGCCAATCCCAGGGCGCAAGACAGGAAACAAACCCCGGGCAGGGCACACACACACACCAAGCACACACTAGGGACATTTTAGGATCGCCAATCCACCTAACCTGCATGTCTTTAAACTGTGGGAGGAAACTGGAGCACCCGGTGGAAACCCACGCAGACATGGGGAGAACATGCAAACTCCACGCAGGGAGGACCTGGAAAGCGAACCCGGGTCTCCTAACTGCGAGGCAGTAGCACTAACACTGCGTGCCACCATGCCACCTGGAATATTCCTCAATGGCCAAATTAATCAACTGATTTCAACCCAATTGGACATGCCTTAAACTTCCTGTAGACAAAACTGATGGCAGAAAGTCCAACAAAAAGCAGCAACTGAAGTCAGCTGCAGTAAAGGCCTGGAAACCCAGCACTTGGAGACGGCCATGGGTTCCAGACTTCAGGTATTCATTGACTGTAAAGGATTTTCAATCAAATATTGAAAATGATCGGTATATTTATGTTAGTTTGTCCAAATGCTTTTAAGTGCCGAAAATAGGGGGACCATGTATAAAAATGTCTTTTCTACACACCTCATACAATATTTTTTTGAAACCCCCTGAATTAAAGATGAAAGTCTATACAGTAATCCCTCGCTATATCGCGCTTCGACTTTCGCGGCTTCACTCTATCGCGGATTTTAAATGTAAGCATATCTAAATATATATCACGGATTTTTCGCTGGTTCGCGGATTTCTGCGGACAAAGGGTCTTTTAATTTATGGTACATGCTTCCTCAGTTTGTTTGCCCAGTTGATTTCATACAAGGGACGCTATTGGCAGATGGCTTAGAAGTTACCCAATCAAAGCATGTATTACATATTAACTAAAACTCCTCAATGCTATAAGATATGCGTCCCGCGCGGTGTTTGTTTGCTTGTCTCTGCCTCTATCTCACCCTCTCTGACATTCTCTGCGCCTGACAGAGGGAGTGTGAGCAGAGGTGCTGTTTGCACAGAAGCTGCTTGCTTAAAAGATACTGACGCTCCTCTAAAAAATGCCGCTTTATTGCGGTGCTCAGCATATATTTTTTGATTGTTTGCTTTAATCTCGCGCTCTCTCTCTGACGTTCTCTGCGCCTGACGGAGGAGATTTGAGCAGAGGGCCTGTTTCAACATAGGCTGTTTGCTTAGAAGATACTGACGCTCCTCTGAAAAATGCCGCTTTACTTAAAAGCACACGTATTGATTTTTTGATTGTTTGCTTTTCTTTGCGAGCGCGCGCTCTCTCTCTTAAATTCTCTGCTCCTGATGCAGACTCATTTGAAGAAAAGATATATTTGCATTCTTTTAATTGTGAGAAAGAACTGTCATCTCTGTCTTGTCATGGAGCACAGTTTAAACTTTTGACTAAAGGGTGTTATTTCATGTCTAGGGGGCTCTAATAATGTTAACAGTGTGGGAGAGTTTATAAGAGCTTAAAATATATAAAAATAACCATACAAACATATGGTTTCTACTTCGCGGATTTTCACCTATCGCAGGGGGGTCTGGAAAGCAACCCCCGCGATGGAGGAGGGATTACTGTACTTCAATCACATTTTGATTTCTTTGTTTCAAATCCATTATACAGAGCCAAAATTATGAAAATTGTCTGTCCAAATACTTATGGACCTGACTACAGTACACCCCCGAAATTCGCAAGGGTTACGTTCCTAGAGCACCCGCGAATTGTGAAAAACCGCAACTTTTGGATGTGGTTAAAAAATGCCTTTTAAATGCCTATTTTTATAGTTTAAACCCAAAATACAGCATGCTCCCAAAGCACTTTAATTTTGTTGCAAACTCAGCTTAATCCATTAATATATTACCTAAAAAAATTACCTTAATACATTACCTAAAAACAGAATGTAAAGGTAAACCCGTCTACTGTACATACTGTACTGCTATGTCTCCCGGGTGCTAGAATGTAAGATACAGATGTTACCACTTATACGTACTATAATTCATGCAAGTGCATTTTCTTTGGTATGCGCTGTCGTTTTCTTTGTTATAAGTAGAGTAAATACATAATAATTTCATTTAATTAAAATACAGTAAAATGTACAGGTACTCACCAATGATGAATGATATTGATGATGATGATGAAGTAGCTGTGCAGTACGATGCAGAGGATTTAAAACTTCTCTGGTAGCGCCTCTTCTTCAGGCGCTTCAGGAGGAGTCGTATCTTTGGACGGGTCTTCTTCTGGAGGGGTTTCGTGCTGGCTTTTCTTTATAGGTTTCAGGAACACTGTGATGGGAACTTGCTACATTGTCTCCTGTAGCGAACTGCTGGTACAATTTCTATGGTTTCTCACAGATGATGTTACCATCCAAGGGGATGTTCTTCTTCCTGCAGTCGGTGATCCACAATGCCAAGGCAGATTCCATAATTTTATTCCTTAAGGTCATTACATTTTTGGCACTATCCCAGAAACTTACAGATAACAGTACTCTAGATCGCTGCTTCATTCTTCTTTATGCAGTGTGCGGTGCTTTCATTAATGCCATAGTGGTGCGCTACTGCAGCATAACTTTTTAGTTCCCAGAGCAAATCCAGTAGTTCAACCTTCTCCTGGAGTGTTTTAAACTTTTTCTGGCACTTAGGCTCAGTGCCTAAAGCCTTAGAAGGTGCAGGGCGATTCAGGGACTTCTTGTGCGTTTAAGAATAACAAAATGAATACAGTAATCCCTCGCTATATCGCGCTTCGACTTTCGCGGCTTCACTCTATCGCGGATTTTATATGAAAGCATATCTAAATATATAACGCGGATTTTTCGCTGCTTCGCGGGTTCTGCGGACAATGTGTCTTTTTACTTCCTGTACATGCTTCCTCAGTTGGTTTGCCCAGTTTATTTCATACAAGGGAGGCTATTGGCGGATGGCTGAGAAGCTAACCAATCAGAGCACGCAGTTAAGTTCTCCTGACTGAGAAGCTAACCAATCAGAGCACGCAGTTGAGTTCCTGCGTGCTGAATGCAGTGTTAACCAGGAAGTCTCGTCTCGCTCATTCAGCATCAACGTGTTTTGCTGTGTAAAGAGTTGTGCTCTTTTGTGTTTATCTTTGTGCATAGTCAAGCCCTTCATTATGGCTCCAAAACAATCTGCTACTGCTTCAGGGGCCGTGCCAAAGCGCAAGAAGAAGATGTTAACGATTGCCGAAAAGGTAAACGTTTTGGATTTGTTGAAGGCTACGATTCTTTTTATTTAAAAAGTAGGAAAGGAATATAAGATCTACGGCCGCAGTGTCCTTTTAACCAGGGTGCAAAACAAGTTGTAAGTGTATGTAATAAGGCAGTAGTCTGGATGGAATCTGCTTTAGGGATTTGGATTGAAGACTGCCAGAAGAAGAACAACGGCAGTGCTACACAATCGCCTGAAGTGGCTCCTTTACAAGGGCTGTAACGCTCTCCTTTGTTGTGCAGTAAAATGAAACTCATTGTTATCAGACAAGTCATCGTGTCATTGTTGGTGAGTAACCATAATTAATTTTCTTCTTACAGTGCTTAGTACATGTATGTACGTTTAGTGTCACTGTACACACATTTACTGTATACTATTTTTCTTGCATTGTACGTATTTATTGCTGGTGACCTGTCTATCGTAATGGCTGTAACATATGTGATATCGGAGACACTCAATATCTTTAAAATAATATTTAGGTTTTACTGTATATAAACAGTGTGTTTATATACATAATTTCAATGAATCTTACCTAATATCTAAGAGAATACAAAGGGATTATGCTGTATAACTCTGCGGGGAATATTTATAAACAGTGCGGGAGAGTTTATAAGGTCTTAAAATATATAAAAATAACCATACAAACATATGGTTTCTACTTCGCGGATTTTCACCTATCGCGGGGGGGTCTGGAACGCAACCCCCGCGATCGAGGAGGGATTACTGTAATGATTTTTTATTATTATGAAATATCTCAAAGGAGCACTGCAGTATAGAGGAGTTAGATGGATTGCCATGAGACAGAATTTTCAACCTTAAAATAAACAATCTATTCGTTTGACCACTATTTTAACCCATTTAGGTACTACACATTTTTTGGCCTCTGCCAGGAGAAATGCTGATAAGGTCCCTTGTTTCCACTGATTTTCTAGTATGAAGAGGTAATGCTGCTAGTTAAATATTGATTACTTCAATAACACAGATCTTATAGTTACAAAAAGTGTCACCCCACACTGGCATTTCTGACCCCAGAACTGTTAGATGTGGGACACGCAGGTGCCTCACTGCTGCTGATCCGTTCAACCCTCAGTTTGTGGTTTCATTGACCCACTCAAGTGAATTTACAACTTTTTTTTATCTTGGTGAACTGTTATCCAATCACAAGAGAGATACAGAGGATGGGCGTCTGAATCAGATACTTGGCCTGCTCTGACTGGCCTGTACTTGTGTGACCTGTTTTTGCAAAATGTGTGTTATATGTATATGTGTATTTTTTTTGTACTGTGATTCCCTGATTACTGGCAGTAATGGTATACAGTACCTTGATCTATAGCATTGTCGGGCAACCGGTGCGCCGTGGAATTTTCTAGGAGCGCCTCGAAAACTTTTGTAAAATATTTAAAATTGCTAGTGTGTTTAAACTTTTGGTTGATTAAAAAGATAATGTTTAAAAAAAAAATTATGTTGGAAAAACAGATAACGGAACACTTACGGAAATGAAGTCTAAGAAACACGAGAGACTTCAAATGATCGATGTCTTTTGAAAATTGATCCTCGCATCAATCTCATATGTGCTGAAAAACAATCTCAATGTTCACATTAATTAAATTTAAGATTTATCCTTTGATTCCTTTATTAATAAAATGTCTTTCAAACTTGTAAAATTAACTTTTTTTATTGCCGATTTTCCATAGATTGTGTCGTCACGACTTTATTTATTGGCAGTTCCTCAGGTGCGCGGCGAAAGAAAATTTTTGGACTTAGTGCGCCGCAACTCGAAAAAGGTTGCCTTTCACTGATCTATAGTATGCTGTAGTTTGAGTGATCCCATATCAGATCACATTCATAACTTACACAAACTGCTCAAAGTTTCCCTGCTACTGCACCCAGACCACTGTTTCCAAAGGGTATGAGTTCAGTTGTTTTGGGCTGCACCAGGGAGAGATTGGCATATTCACCTTTACCTAACTGAACCAGACTAGGTGAGAAATTACTACACAGTTTGAAATAACTGCTCCAAATGAACTAGATTCAAAAATACCTTCAAAAGATTCAAGAGTTTTTTAGTCACAGAAGTTGTAAATGTGGAATATCTTAAAGAATAAGAAAAAAGTAAAACTCACAATCACAAGATGATAGGTCAAAACTATAAGATATATTTTAAATTTGTTTTTCATTTTTCAGTGGAAAGGAGTTTGGTATAAAACACATCCCTAATAATCACTTAACTAATAAGTAGAATAAGAAAAAATCTATCATTCTTCTTTCCTCTTTTTGTTGTGCTACTGTATTTGGTATTGTTACTTTCAATAGGTTTATATAACAAAAGTAGATTTTGTAAGGTATTTCGATTATAGGAAGTATCCTTAATAATTAGTATGTAATTTTATTTCAGATTATGGTGCCAGGAAGACAAAACAACATCCTTCTTCAGCCACTGCTCTCTGACACTGAGTACAAAGTTACAGTCATTCCAGTCTATTCAGATGGAGACGGACTTAGCAGCTCTTCCATTGGAAGAACCTGTAAGTATTGACAACTATTAGCTTTTATAGTATTCAGGGTATTGCGGAGTTTGAAGTATCCTTATGCTCACATTATGTATTTGCCTAAGTTATTTGTTAAAATGTGCACATAAAATCTTTCTTTATTGAAATGTAATAGTTTTACTAACTTTAAATTAGTTGATAAATGTGTAATCTTAAAATGCACAATATTATAACTAAAGCAAAAAATTTAAAATAATTTCAAATCTGGGAAGTAAATGACATAATTTAACGCATTGTTTGATTTAGAGGCAACAGATTATAAAAATTCAGATTATAAATAAGTTTTCAAAAAGAAAGAGTACAGTACAAGAGCACAAAGAGAATATGTAACATAAAATAAAAATAGACTTATGCGTTTATCTCCCTTTCTAATCATTGGCTGATTAGGTTGATTACTTTTATTTTTACTTAACCTTCTTATGCTTCCAGATTGTGTCTTTCATGTTTTATATTAAAAGTATGAGTGAGAAGAAAGAGGAAACAGATTTTGTTGGAGGACAAAGCAAGAAGGAATTACTTTTTTTTTGGAAGATGGAAGGCAGATAGTATTTTATTGGAGGCAGAAAGGAGAGAGTTTTGTGAATTATGAAAACATGGCTATAATTTGGCAAATAAAGGAACCAAATGACATGCAGTAGCACCCAGGGCACACAATGCCTTTTGACATAGCTTCTATAAACATACTGTATAGGACTTACAGATGCCTGTGATCACTCAAATATTTGTGCAAATACAAAGTTGTTTCACAATTCCTTGAATAGTTTGATCCACATCTAAGTTAACGTTTTTGCACAAAATCAATTTTTGGATATAATCAAGTAGAAAATTTGATACCTAATACTTTCCCATTAATCACAATAAAAAAACAATTCATTTTTATTTTGCATAAGTCAAATTGATGAGTCCAAATTTAATAACATGCATGCCATCAGCATAGTGCTATACTTTTTGTTAAAGTGTGCCGTTACTAATCCTGATATAGCTGACTGCTTAAAACAGCAATATATAAAGAAAATTAAAGTAGGTTTTCAAAAGTTGAATTATATGATAATTTTTTTAATATACTAGCTGTCCCCCGCAGCTCCGCCCGCATAATGGTCAAACAGGACAAACTTTAAAAATCAATAAACAAACAGGTATTGCTAGCTAAGCGGAGGCAAAGTATGCTCCAACATGTTGAGAGAGGCGACTTGAATGAAGGCTGGTGTATAAGAGAGGAGGGCCCCGCCTGGCGCCCCACTCCTGACGTCACACCTCCACCTACCCTCAGCCCGCAGTCTCTGGCTCAGATTACCACAAATAAATCGCTGCTGCAAGCAGACTATGATACTTAGCGCAATGAGAGAAGTCACAAAATCAACCAGAATGTTCAAGCAAATTATAGAGAAAAACATGATCTAAATCTGTTAAGTAGATCTCTCATGAAAAGCAGACAGACAGACATTGGATTTAATATATATAGAGATAACTGCAGTTCAGTTTAGTGCTATGTTTAAGCGGTACATTAGAAACACTTGCATGTTTTTCATGATCTAGTAAAAGTAGTATAATAGCAGAAAACATATAAACAGACAAAAAAAGAAAGCAACACCAGAAGATATACAGTATGTAAGAACAGATTTTATTTATGCTCACATAGTAGTCGGCATGAGCCACTATTGAGTAGCCTTATTAAATGATAACAAAACAGTTCCAGAATCAACTGCTAATTGTCCTGTACCATTCGCGTACTATTTGCCAGCAAGTGGCTGTGCAGGAGGTTGAGATCTTTATTAACATTGTTTTCCTTTATGGGAATCTATATTGTTGTCTCTATATTGATCTGGCAAAATTTTACACCAGATGCCCTTACTGACATAACCCTCCCCATTTATCTGGGCTTGGGACCAGCAAGAAGAAACACACTAGTTTGTGCATCCCCTGTGGCAGGGAAATTTCAAATGGATAAATTTGCTATTTTTGTTCATCAGTCTACACTCAATACCTAATATCAAAGTAAAAATGTTTTCAGAAATGTTTGCAAATTTATTAAAAATCAAAAACTGAAATATCCAGACTAATCTGACCCTTTGCTATGGCACTCAATATTTTTGTCAAGTGCATGCTTTTTGCTTTAATTTTCCCTGAGATGTTTCTAGAACTTGAGTGCAGTCTACTGCTGGCAAATTTAATTAATTTGACTTTGTTTAGAAAGGCATACATTAGAACATTAGTATAATTTAGACAAAAACTGGCAATTCATCATAAAAAGGCTTGCCAGTCCTATTCACTTAATTGTTGCAAAACAACATCAAGTCTAGTTTTGAAAGTCCCTAAAGTCCTACTGCCTACCACACTACTTGGTAGCTTATTCTATTTGTTCGTGGTTCTCTATGTAAAGAAAAACTTCCTTATGTTTGTGTGAAATTTACCCTCAAATTGTTCCTGTGTTCTTGGTGAACTCATTTTAAAATAAGTCTCAATCTACTGTACTAATTCCCATCTTAATTTTAAACATTTCATTCATGTCTCCTCTTAATCTTCTTTGGCTTAAACTGAAAAGACTTGGCTCTTTTAATCTTGCCTCATAATTTATCCTCTGTAGCCCTGGTATCAGTGGACTTTTTCCATTGCTGCTATGTCATTTTTCTAGCCTAGAGACCAAAACATACTCCAGATGAGGCCTCACCAATGCGTTATAAAGTCTGAGTATAACTTCCTTGGACTTGTACTCTACACATCATGTTATATAACCAAAAACATTCTGTTAGCCTTCTCAATGGCTTCTGAACCCTTTCTGGCATTTGGTAGTGTCAAGACCACTATGATTCTTAAACCCTTCTCATAAGGGGCACTTTTGATTTTTAGACCTTCCATTGTGTATTTAAACCTCACATTTTTACTTCCTATGTGTAATACTTTACATGTATTTACATTAAATTTCATCAGCTGCGAATCTGGCCAACCCTGAATGCCGTCCATGTCCCTCTGCAATGATTCAACAGACTCTAGATGATCTGACAACCCACCTAGTTTGGTATCATCTGCAAACTTATTCATTTTATTTATATTCCTATCCAAATCATCTGTATAAATTTAAAATAGCAGCAGCCCTAGCAATGACCTATGTGGAACACCATTCTTAACATTAGCCAATTCTGATAGTGTTCCTCACACCACATCCCTCTGCATCCTGTGTCTGAGCCAATTGTACATCCATCTGCAAACATCACTCTGAACTCCCACTTCTTTTGGTCTGATGCCAAACCTCTCATTTGGCACTTTATCAAATCCTTTCTGAAAGTCAAGATAAATAATATCATATTTTCCACTTTGATCATTTCCTTTCGTTGCTTCCTCATAGAATTCCAGTGTTTATAAAAGGTCAGTAAAACTCCTGTTCTTACCATGCATTTCCCAATCTTTTGCTTAATAATTCTTTCACTTAATTTACCTGTGATGCATATTAAGCTTACTAGTTTACAGTTCCTTAGATCTGCCCGATCACCCTTTTTATATAATGGGATAATATGTGCCATTTTCCAGTCCTTCAGAATTTCCCCAGTGTGCAGTGACTTCCTAAAAATATCTGTCAAAGGTTTAAATATGCACTTGCTACCCTACATAAGATCTGGAGGGTAAATATTATCTAGTTTTGGTTTATTTGTTTGATTGTAGTCTATTTAACCTAAGCAGTACTTCTTCTACAATTTCAAAATCACTCACTACCTCCTTGGTAATCCCTTTACACCTGGCGGTTGTTTGCTTCCTCAAATGTGAAGACCTCAGAAAAATGCAAGTTTAGACAATCTACTGTTTCACTGTGTGTATTTTTTAAATTCCTGTTTACTATTCCTGATGCATATCACCTCCTCCTTGACTGTTCTTTTACTACTAAAATACTGAAACAATCTCTTTGGGTCCTCTTTCGCTTTATCTGCTATATTCCTCTCTATTTTTCTTAATGGTTGCCCTCAAGCTCTCATCACCACTACAATTCACATTAGAGTTTTTAAGGTTGTATGCCTTATACAGATGTTTTGTCCCTTGCAGTTTCTTTTTCAACTCTTTATTAGCCCACTGCAGAGTCTATTTAAATTCCCTACAAATTTTAAGTATAGGTATGTATCTGTCCTTCATTATTAGTAAAATGTTTTAAAGTCTGTTCCACTGCTCCTAGACTGTTTCCACACTTTAAGGCATATCCCAGTTTATCCTCCTTGGACTTTGCCACATTTGCTGAAATTTTGCCCTACCAAAGTTAAACTCTTTCAAAAGTTTTAGTCTTTCCGTCTGCACTCTTCCCTCAAATCTGTCCTGATTATTACAAAATAATAAATCTAGACAAAGTTCTCCCTACGTTGGTGCTTTAAACATACTGTGATGAAGAAAAACATTCACTGATTACTTCTAAAAACTCTTATTCTTGTGCTCCGCTATTTGTAAGGTTAGCCCAGTTAATATTTGAGTAGTTCAAGTTCCCCATCACCATAATATCCCCCTGTAAACTTGCCTTTTTAATATTACTAAAAAGATATGCATTGAAATTACTATCTGCATTGGGCAGTCAATAACACACTTCTAATATAAGGCCTCTTTCCCTAATGCTTTCCAGACAAAGCCAGTTGTCATCACTAAGATGGAGTTCATCGTCCAACTAATGAGGACTTGCATTTAAATTCAGTTTGACATAAACAGCAAACCCACCTCCTTTTCTGTTCTGTCTGTCCTTCCTAAAAATGTTTATCCCTCTGTTACACTCATCTCCATCCGAGCTATTTATCCAAATTTATCCTTGCTATAATATCATAATTATGGTCATCTACATACAACTCCAACTCATCTATTTTATTTTTGAAATTCTAGCTTTAAGACAAGCTATTTTTAATGTATTACTCATTTTACTTTTACATTTTAATTTTCAGCTAAAATTTATATTGCTATGCATTTTTGTTTTTATGCTATTGTTTGTTCCTTCATGTTCAGTTCTTAACCTAGACTGTCCAGGTTACGCGAGCAACTCTCCACGCTAGTGTTTAGATGTGGACGGTGTATGTGCCCAAAACGGAAATCTAACTGCATTCTCGTACCATTGCTTGTGTACTAAGTGTCAGCAGGCATTTTTCGTGGCATTACACATGTAATTTGTGAGCATGTCCCTGTTAATCAAACAGAGGAAGCTCTGCAGTCTTCTTGTGACTTTACACTGTAGGAAGATAAGTAAATAAATCAAGTTAAAGAACATTTGATCTGGCTTTTATATACAGTACAGGCCAAAAGTTTGGACACACCTCCTCATTCAATGTGTTTTCTTTATTTTCATGACTGAAGGCATCAAAACTATGAATGAACACATGTGGAGTTATGTACTTAACAAAAAAAGGTGAAATAACTGAAAACATGTTTTATATTCTAGTTTCTTCAAAATAGCCACCCTTTGCTCTGATTACTGCTTTGCACACTCTTGGCATTCTCTCGATGAGCTTCAACAGGTAGTCACCTGAAATGGTTTTCACTTCACAGGTGTGCCTTATCAGGGTTATTTAGTGGAATTTCTTGCTTTATCAATGGGGTTGGGACCAGCAGTTGTGTTGTGCAGAAGTCAGGTTAGTTGGACGATCATTTATTTTTCAACAGGACAATGACCCCAAACACACCTCCAGGCTGTGTAAGGGCTATTTGACCAAGAAGGAGAGTGATGGAGTGCTGTAAATGGTCATGAAAATAAAGAAAACACATTGAATGAGGAGGTGTGTCCAAACTTTTGGCCTGTACTGTAAGTAACATATAAATGTTTCTTATGTAAAGACCATCACAGAACATAATCGCAAACAGGAGTTTGTACAATACATTGGCAAGCTCTGTAAGTTGTGCTGTTTCTTTGAAGGACAGGTGTGGGGCAGACTGACTGGCAGGATGACACCGGACCTTGTCCTTCATTGAAACAGTGCCATCTTTCGTCTTTACGCCTGGTGCAGCTGCGTTGTTCTTATATGTGAATGGACGTTTCTTGCGGGGAGGGCTTCTGTTCTCTTTGTCCGATCTGACTTCACCTCTGTTATAGCTCATCTTTACTTGAAAACAGCAGTGTCAGATACAGACGAGTGTGAACGTGACAGAGAATAAAAATGAATAAAAAAAAAACCGCTAACCTTTATAAGTGTCATACATTTACAGCGGCTGTTACAGACTTAAATCAAATGTATGTTTTTTATTGTATAATAGTAAGAATAAGAGCAGCTCACTTCTCAAAACTTTATTTTGGGACACATGAAGACTCGAACCCACAACCCTTTGAATAGGAGTCAGCAGTTCTTACCGCTGTACTGCCAAAGAAGTCACAACAACAAGCCACACTAACCTGATTTCTTTTTCTTCGGTGATAGTCTTGAATAAAAGTGCATTTGTTCTGTTATACTTGTACTTTTTGTGAAAGTGCTCATTTGATATTTGGACTTCAGTCTTCACACATTATACACATCTTGTCAAAATTTTGTTGATAGTACTAAAATAGGAAAAAAGTTTGTCTTTTAGGTATGTGTTCAACATTTCTGTCATCCTACACTTACATAGACAGTAGATCTTTATAGACATGGAACACACATGAAATTCATGTGTTCCAAATAAAAATATATTTTTTTTAGCCTATATAGCTCTAGGTTCTACCTCACTCCCTGATAAACAAGGGTTCAGTTGGGAGAGGTTTTTGCCTTTTCTGCAGCGGTGGGGGGATGGGATAGCAGGCTGGGCTTATCAACACATTTACAAAACCAAAGATGCTGACGGAGAGGTGCGAGCTGATTTAAGGTGGGCCGGATTTACGAGTTTTTCTGTAAGCTTTGACAATTCTAGTGTTAAAATACGTGTTCACCACTGCTGTGCCTATCCTTTTTGCAATATCCACTATCATCTGACCTTCTTCATTCCTCTCCTTGACACTATACCTACCCATCACCTCTTCATCTCTTCTGTTCCCCTCACCAACATGTCTATTGAAATCCGCTCCAATCACCACTTTCTGTCCCTTGGGTACATTGTTCATCACTTTATCCAACTCACTTCAGAAATCTTCTTTCTCATTCATTACACACCCAACTTGTAGGGCATATGCACTAACAACATTCATCATCACAACTTCAATTTCCAGCTTCATAATCATTACTCTGTCTGACACTCTTTTCACTTCCAAAACACTCTTGACATACTGTTCCTTCAGGATAACCCCATCCCCATTTCTCCTCCCATCCACACCATGATAGAACAATTTCATTCCACCTCTGATTCACCTGGCCTTACTTCCATTTCATTTAGTCTGTTGCACGCATAATATATCAACCTTCCTTCTCTCTATCATATCGTCTAACTCTCTCCCCTTACCAGTCATACTGCCAACATTCAAAGTTCCTACCCTAAGTTCAACTCTCTTTACCTTCCTCCTCTCCTCTTTCCTCAGGACATGTCTCCCTCCTCTTCTTTTCCTTCTTCAGCCAACAGTAGACCAATTTCCACCAACACCCTGTTGGCTAACGATACTAATGGTGGTCGTTGTTAACCTGGGACTGGACCGATCCAGTATGGAGATCTGTATTGTTGTCCATTGTTTGATCTGGCAAAATTTGACACCAGATGCCCATCCTGACGTAACCCTCCCCATTTATCTGGACTTGGGACCAGCACGAAGTAACACACTGGTTTGTGCAGCCCCTGTGGCTGGGTTAGTAACCCTGTACTTCAATCCCCATAATGATTGAGTCCTCAACTATCACTACCTTTCTCTTTCTCGGGACTGGTTTTGAGGTGGTGTTGTAGAGAGTAAAATCTCAAACCAATAATATCCAAAGCCAGGAAATCGTGTCCAAAAGCTTTCTGGTTTTAATTTAGATGTTTATTAAAAATAATTAACAGCCGTGCTCTGTCCCCCAAGAAAGTGGCTGTTCTTGAGCAAGAAGTCATCTTTATACATAGCTTAACGTAGATAAGATACCTTGACACGCCTGCTATGCTTATGCACAACACCTAGTTGCATTTTGTCACCTTTATGAGATCGCCCTTCAGTCATGCCCACCTTATTCGGTTATGACCATTCATGTTCATTATTGATTATACCAATATACAAACACCTGTTTTGTATTTTGCAGTCTTTGTCCAGTGTGTTTTTCAGCCACATCTCCTTATTGCTAATCATCCACCCTGTCTTTGGCATCAGGTTCCAGGGTGTCATTTTACATTGGTGTAGTGATTACATATAAGACTCTGTGCATAACAGTGTTCAAACCATTACAATATGCAGGCAGTCCCCTAACGAGATAGGGACTGTAGGTTTGTACTTAAGTTGAATCTTTATGTAAGTCGGAACAGGTACATTATTTTAATAAATGCTGTTGTTGACCGACTGTAACCAAGAGTTTCACCTCTCTCTGACCTTTTTATTATTTCTACTTTATTTTCAATGGTGATGGTTTTTCTCTTCTTTACTGTATCACCAGCACTTGCATCAGATTTGTGTTTCAGAGACATTCTTGAAGGGTGAAGACAAAAGGTTAAGATGAGCTCTTCACAGCACTGTACACGCTATTACAGCAGGAAGGCACCTGTCGTCAACACGTCGGATGTACTGACAAGAGACAACTTCCTGCTATATGTGTAACCGTACAAGCAGGCTTGCTATTGAGAATGAATGGGGGCGGTGAGGGGCGGTTCACCACCCGCCCACCACACAGTCACCTCCACTACAGTATGCTGTCTGAACACGGTGCGGCGAAAGGCGGGTAGTGAATTGCCCACCACCGCCCTCATTCAACAGGCAGCCACCCGAGGCACATTACAATGCTACCCCCTGCCGCTCCGTTCACCCTCAATGGGCTCCATTCAGCCACAACCGGGTCACCGCTTGCAGCATCAACAGCCACCCACCGAGAACAGACGGGGCAGCCGTGTGTGGTGGGTGGGCAGTGAAACGCCCCCCTCCGCTCCATCCAAAACTGAAAGTCATCCACCACCAGCCACCTGCACATATTCATCCAGTGAATGGTGGCTGGTAAAGGAGGCTGGGTGTTCACACAGCATTTGTGGTGATAGAGCAAGCTGAATATGCGTGTAAAGCATATGGGATAGAAAGCGATTTACGTGCCGCCTTTCTTTGCACTTGTTGTATATCAAGATGTAATTCATATGTCTGAAATTGGAATGTACTGCTCAACAAAATCTTTACTGTATGGACAGAAAAATCACGAGTGAGTAACGTTTCAGTTTATTTTTCAGATGCCTACTTTTTGTTGACAGCAATTCACTTGCCACTTCATACACGAAGTATAGGGAAAGTACAGTAATCATGAAAAACATTTGACCTCGATATTTTGATGAATCTTGATCTTTTAGACCTTCTCGGGTCCGAAAATACCGTTATGTGTGTGTGTGTGTGTGTAAACACGATAACTCAAAAATGCAACTAGATAGATGGATGAAATTTAGCATGTGGTCGTTACACAATATTGTATATCTGTATTAAGTATTAAAGTACTGGAAGTGGTACTTTACCTGAACACATACTTGATTTTTTTTTCATGCAGCTGCAGAGTCCAATTTATTCAACTTTACTTTTATAATAATTGTTCAATATATTTGATTTGTTGTTGATGGTTCTTTAATGTACATAATATAATCATTGTCTTGTGGTTTATTCCTCAAATATTTATCCCCATATCTGAGTACATGAGAAAGTCTAGGGTACACCTTAAAATTCACCTATATTTCATTACAAATTGGCCCTTTCTGGGCAATAAAAGCAAAAGAAAAAAATGCCAACAATCAGCACAGATTTCTTTAGCACAAATGACATTGAAAATATTTTAAAAATTATAAAATTGTGTAAAATTGTTCATATTCAGTACCTGGTTTTGATTATGCTTGTTTTTATCAGACAAAACCAAGTAGTAAACTGTGTCGTGTAGTGTAGTAAGCTTCCACTAACATTATACTCTTATTATACCCAAACCCATTAAGTGTACAGATCTGTCTCATTGTGACACAAAAACTAAACTCCATAGTAGCTCTTAAACTGTACCATAATTACTAAAACTGAAACTAATATATATTTAAAAATAAAATAGAAATGTCTTTGTAAAATAAAAACTAAATTAAAACTAAAAATACACGATGAAGGAAAACTAAAACTAAACTGAATTTCCAAGTAAGGTCAAAAGAAATAGAGAAATAAAAACTAATATAAAAAGGCAAAACTATAATAACCTTGCTCTGAATTGCCTTTCCCAAGATTTCTTCAATATTTTTTCCCTCCTTTTTGGGCTAGGCCTGGGTGGACTGTCAGAAAACATAGCCTTTTAAAGCCAATTGAGGCATTTGTTATGTGATTTTAGGCTATACAAGAAATAAATTGTTGTTGACAATCACCCAAAGCATATAGCCAGAATGGCTTCAGAACAAAATACCTGATGTCCTTGAGTGACACAGTCAAATACCAGAGTTAAACCCCATTGAATATCTGTGGAGAAACCTGAAGATTACATACACTTTCTGTCTGATCTAAAAGAGGTTCAGAGAATCTGGCAGGAAGAATGGTATAAATTTCTCAAATTCAGGTGTTCAAATCTTATAGAGATTTAACCAAGAAAAGCTACAGTTGCTGCCACAGGGCTTCTAGAAAGTATTGAATTAAGGGTCTGAATACTTGTATTTTGTATGAATGAGAGATTTCAGTTTTTGATTTTTAACAAATTTGTAAAGCTCTCTAAAAACTAGTTTTCAATTTTTCATTATGGGATTTAATTTGTAAATTGATGAACCAAAAAGGCAGATTCTTCTTTTAAAATTAAATCTATAATAAATTGTACAGAAAGGAAAGGTGTATGAACTCTTTTAAAATCCACTGTATATATACTAAATACTATTCCCTAATTGAAGAAAGATTATACTCAATTGCCAGGAAAAGACAATGTAACTAGTAATGTGACTCATCAGGTTATTACAGGCCATGCGCAAAATTACATTAATAACAACATTTTCACATCACTTTGCATGTCAAGTAAGCTGTTTGCCTAGAAGAGAAGCCTGCTTCCTACCAAGCTGTAAACTAAATTAGATGGGGTTGACTGAAAGATGTTTTGCTTTTTATGATTAAATACTGAATGGTTTTATATTAATCTAGAGATCTTAAAAACCTGCTCAGGTCACAACATACTTTCAAGTCATTCTCCCAACTGGTAGAATGAAACAGTGCAAATTTGGAGAATGCACACACAATAAAACAAAAAATAAAGTATGAAAATTGTCACCATAAAATCACTTTGGACTTCATGTGTTATTTTGTGTGCCCAGCTGACAGAAATGTGTTGTTTTACCTTTCCCTAATAAATAATGAACATGTTTTTTGCCCCATGGTCAAGCAATCCTGAAGTTTTATTTTTTGATTGAAAACATAGGATTACACTTCAAATAAAAATATTTGCAAAGAATATACTGTATGCTGTGCTTTTAGAGGTATGATGGTAGGGATGTGCATAACTGCCAAGCTGATGGGTCCTTGGCAATTATAGTACTGAGAAAAAATACACTTTTCTAGTGTTAGCAATAGCATTTTATCTACTGTATTTACATGGCAGTTTAGTTTTGCATAATAATTGCAGAAAATCTACATAGTGTTCAAACACACAGGAAATGTGCCTACTTCAAAGTAATATAAAGCATCCTTAACAGTTGTCAGTTAATGCATGCAAACTAGTATTAACCTGAATAATAATGCTTTTATAATCAAGCCAGGTGTTAACTAGTAGGTCAAAACTGAGATATGAACTCTTTTATTGACAGTGCCATTATCAGCACCTAGGAACTTGCGTGTCTCAGAGGAATGGTACAATCGTTTCCGGATTACATGGGATTCTTCACCCTCTCCCACAATGGGCTATAGAATTGTATACCAGCCAATTTCTGGTTTGTTCATTTTACTTCTTATTTACATTCTATTTTTATTCTTTAAGCTTACTGAGCTTGTTTTTATTTATTTATTTATTTATTTATTTATTTATTGTTTTATTTCTGAAAATATATTTAGGCGCTTTTTAATCTGTCTCCTTATTACTTGAGTAGGCTTAGAAGAGGACCAAACTCTAAAAGAATTTAGATTTGCAAAAATAGAATTATAGGTGCTCTGATTTTAAATGAACCTAATTCTTAAACAGCTGACAATGCTTCAACACTGTGTTTTATGAATTGTTCAAATTCACTTCACTGCTGAAAACTTGCTCATGCAACCATAGTAGTACACTGAAGACTCGCATACTGTATTTCTTACATCTGGGTTCTGTTCCTAGCTGCAGTGTATTCTGTGTGCTTTTTGTGTAGTTTTCATTCTGGGAGTCCAGTTTGAGAATCTCAGATATATACTGTCAGATTCAATGAAGTATGAGTGTGTGTTGCAAAAACAGTTGGTAGTTCATTTAGTGCTGAGGCTGCTTTGCACATTTTTGCTTTATTGTGATTCTTTTATAGAGGAAGCAGATTTAGAAAGTGGATGCATGTTTTATCAGAATTTAGCTTTAAGGATTGCACATATTATGGTAATTAACATTTAATTTAACTTTATTCATATTACGTTGTACATCATAAGAGTAAGCATGACTAATGTGTTCAGTTCTCTATTTCTTGTTTTATCAAATCCTTGCTGTATTGTCAAGAAGACAAACTACATAAATAAATTAAGAACATAACATCTGACTTATTTTCTTTTTTAGCTCCAGGTCCTGCTTTGGAGACATTTGTGGGTGATGACATAAATACTATGCTTATTCTTAATTTGTTAAGTGGCACTGAATATAGTGTTAAGGTGATTGCTTCATATACAACAGGCTCCAGTGATGCACTTATTGGAAAAGCAAAAACATGTAAGAATGAGCACATTCTTAACATCAGAATTTTCGTAAGTTTTAGAACAAATTCTGTCTTGCTGTTTTACAGCAATTATTATGATTTTTGTGATGTTTATTCTTGTATAGCATTGCCCGTTTGCCATTTATGTAGAATTATTAAATATTGATATATATAAAATATATAGGGGAATACCAATCAGTTTTCTCAATTCCTCCGTAAGGTTTATTTTCAAATACTTTTTATCAGTAGTCACTTTTTCTTAATTCTTTTACAGTGTATCTTGGTGTGACAAACCTCAATACATACCAGGTTCGCACAACAAGCATGTGTGTACAGTGGCAACCTCACCGTAATGCTAAGATGTACAGGGCTGTTATTGAAAACCAAACTGGTAAGTAGTTTATTGGAAAACTTTCTGTCTGCTTAGTTAATACAGACTAAGTCCAAATATAATTCTAACTCTTTCACAATCTATGTAGGTATTTTGTTGAAGTTTTTAAACTACATGAATCAGTCGAACCATAGAGCAAGTAGTAATAATGCCAAATACAATGAATGTGGTATAGTAGAAGATGAAATGTAAAGAATTGTGACAAATGGTTTTGCAATATTAACACTAGAATTACCAGAGCCTACGAAAAAACTCATAGATCCGGCCCACCTTAAATCCGTTTGCACCTCTCCACCAGTGTCCTTTGTCCTGTAAATATGCCGATAAAGACAAGCAGCAAGCAGCTGGCTATTCCATCCCCCACCGACTTAGAACGTGCACAAACTTCTCCCAGCTCATGCCTTGATTGATTATCTGGGAGTGAAGTGGAGTTTTAGAGTGGAAATAATAGATTGTTATTTGGAACACACGCATTTCATGTGTGTTCCGTTTCTACAATAATCTGTGTAAACACATTTTTAAAAACGTTTGTCATATTTTAGTAGTAAATGACAAAATGTAGGCATAAACTGTATAATATATGAAGCCTAAAGTCCAAAGATCAAATATCTATCTCTATAAACACTTTCACAAAAGGTTCAAGGAAAAGACAACAGCTTCCGTGGCGTAGCGGTAAGGTTTGCTGACTTGTAATCAAGAGTCCCCGGTTCGATCCCAACTCACTCCTATATTTGCTGTTTTCAGTAGTGAGCTGCTCTTGTTGTTAATATTATACAGTACACACATACACTTGGTTTGCGTCTGTAACACATGGTGTACATTTATAAGACTTGTAAAAGTTACCGTTTTTTTTTTTCTCTTTTATTCTCTCTAAATCACGATACATACTTCCACCCCTACTCCCCCCGCTCCCCCCGAGGGATCTGACGCTGTTAGTTTTTATTTGAAACTGGGAATAACTGGAGATGTGAGTGGTGCTTTGAGACAATGGAACTGGACATTCTCTCATCTGGAGGGATAAAAGCTGACACACAGACGCTGGCAAATCTGCCTTCTTCGTATCTCACCGTCACTTGATTTTTTTTAATTCAGTTTTATTTAGTGTTTCTGCTCACGCTGAATTAGTATGCACCTTATGGTCTATGATGTCAAAAAAAACAAAAAAAACCAGAGACATAGGTATATATGATATTTGGAATTATTCATTTTATGACCTGTATAGTACATTTCGGAAAACATTGTGGTACGGATGCAACATTATTCATATTATTCATATTCATTAGCATAACATCTTGCAGTTTGTAATCAGTGACCACGTGTTTTTTTTTTTCCCTGATCTTGCCAGTCCCCACATGTTGCTGTAAGCTGTTTCTTTTGTATTCCAGGACATGCAGAGGAAAGAATAGTACAGAGCAGTAAGTTCAGCGCTATATGCAATCATCAGATTCAAATGTTAACAGTTCACACACACGCAAGGATCGTCCTTCCTACATTTACAACGTGTGTACCTGTTACAATGTACACACTTCTCTCTATGCTGTGGTTTCTATTACACACCTGAAGGAAAGAGACAATATATGTGAAAACATCATTGGACTAATGCAATATTATTTGAAAACGAACAGCATCAGATCGGGTGTGAATTTATGGTGGCGCTGTTACTTAGAGTCAGATCAGGAGCTTATTCAGTGCAGCCATTTTTAGGTCTCTCCAAAGATGCTCAATTGGGTTTAAGTCAGGGCTCTGGCTGGGCCATTCAAGAAAAGTCACAGAGTTGTTGTGAAGCCACTCCTTCGTTATTTTAGCTGTGTGCTTAGGGTCATTGTCTTGTTGGAAGGTAAACCTTCGGCCCAGTCTGAGGTCCTTAGCACTCTGGAGAAGGTTTTTGTCCAGGATATCCCTGTACTTGGCCGCGTTCATCTTTCCCTCGATTGCAACCAGTCGTCCTGTCCCTGCAGCTGAAAAACACCCCCACAGCATGATGCTGCCACCGCCATGCTTCACTGTGGGGACTGTATTGGACAAGTGATGAGCAGTGCCTGGTTGTCTCCACACATACCGCTTAGAATTAAGGCCAAAAAGTTCTATCTTGGTCTCATCAGACACCTGAGATGGTGAGAAATAAGATTCTCTGGTCAGATTTTCAGATGCAGTTGCATCTTTCCCAAGAAGACTCATGGCTGTATTAGCTCAAAAGGGTGCTTCTACTAAAAACTGAGCAAAGGGTCTGAATACTTAGGACCATGTGATATTTCAGTTTTTCTTTTTTAATAAATCTGCAACAATTTCAAAAATTATTTTTTTTGTCTGTCAATATGGGGTGCTGTGTGTACATTAATGACGGAAAAAATTAATTTAAATGATTTCAGCAAATGGCTGCAATATAACAAAGAGTGAAAAATTGAAGGGGGTCTGAATACTTTCCGTACCCACTGCATGTCTCTGTTTTTTTTTTTTTTTTTGACATCATAGACCATAAGGTGCATACTAATTCAGCATGAGCAGGAACACTCAATAAAACTGAATTAAAAAAAAATCAAGTGATGATAAGATACGAAGAAGGCAGATTCGCCAGTGTCTGTGTGTCAGCTTTTATCCCTCCAGATGAAAGAATGTCCAGTTCCATTGTCTCAAAACACCAATCACATCTCCAGTTATTCCCAGTTTCAAATAAAAACTAACAGCGTCAGGTCCCTGAGTGGGGGGGCGATAGTATGTATCGTGATCATGATTTAGAGAGAATAAAAGTGAAAAAAAAACGGTAACTTTTACAAGTCCTATAAATGTACACTGTGTGTTACAGACGCAAACCAAGTGTATGTGTGTACTGTATAATATTAACAATAAGAGCAGCTCACTACTGAAAACAGCAAATATAGGAGTGAGTTAAGTCAGCAAATCTTACCGCTACGCCACGGAAGGTGTTGTCTTTTCATTGTACCTTTTATGAAAGTGTTTATTTGATCTTTGGACTTCAGGCTTCATACATTATACAGTTTATGCCTACATTTTGTCATTTACTACTAAAATATGAAAAACGTTTCTGTTTTAAAAATGTGTTCACACAGATTATTGTAGAAACGGAACACACATGAAATGCGTGTGTTCCAAATAATGATCTATTATTTCCACTCTAAAACTCCACTTCACTGCCAGATAATCAATCAAGGCATGAGCTGGGAGAAGTTCGTGCACGTTCTAAGTCGGTGGGGGGATGGAATAGCTTGCTGCTTGTCTTTATCGGCACATTTACAGGACAAAGGACGCTGGCAGAGAGGTGCAAACGGATTTAAGGTGGGCCAGATCTACGAGTTTTTTTGTAGGCTCTGGTAATTCTAGTGTTAAGCTTTTGAGATGGGCTGAAGTCCTACATGTGCAGTTCTCAAGTAAGCTTCAACTTCAACAAGTCAAATCAAGTCTTTGTATTTAATTATTTCAACACAGTTAATCTAATTATGATAATGACTAATGTATACTAACATCTGTACTAAGAATAGACTTTCTGAGGAAAAACAATTCTTAACAAGAAGTAACAGTCAGTAGTATATAAAAGAATTGTTTTACAGTAAAATCTTGATTATCCATAAGGGGTCCGGACAAAAGCTATGACAGATAAGAGAAAAGACATATAACAGAGCAGCTACTTTAAAAATAATGTAGATAAATTTGGCAAGTAGTTGTATTTATTTACAAAACAAAACTATATTAACAAAATGGAATATTTTATTAGCTAAATTAATTATTTCATTTGATATTGTAAAGACCAGCGTAAAAAGCAAACACAACTCAGAGGTATTGGAGTTTTCTACATTTTACTTAAGAGTCTTCATACCATTATAAATGGTGCCCTGTCTTATACTATGTTATTTGGGTAGCGGAGCACACCTCCTAAACAATAAAAGAAGGCTTTCCCTACCAATTAGTTTATCTCCTTCCACTCACGTTCTGTCATTCTCTATAATTCAAACACTCCTGCTTATTGTCTCATGACTCCCTTCTCAAAACTTCTCTCTGCCGCACCTTCCTTTTTCTCCTAACTTCTCCTGTCACTCATTTCCTAAGAGGCTTGTCTGCTCCTCAGCACATCACCATCTGCCTGCACATCACAATATATTAATTAATTTTCATCACATTTTTCAATTTTTTCAGCATCTCACTTTATATCATTCACTATTGTTCTTCCTACTATGTAAATTGAAGCAATATTTGAAGCAATTTTGCTGTTTTGTAAACATTTAATAATTTAAGTTTTTTGTGATAATTCCAACACCACATACTCATGTTTATTGGTCATAACAATGTATAGTAAATTATTTATAACAAAAGAGAAAAGCTACAAAATGCTATTAAAACTGAAGGTATGTAACTGACACTGTGATTTCAAATTGAGGCATTACATGTGGTGCTGGAGAGGAACACTGCGCTGTAGCACAGGGGAGTTACTCTAATGTACACAGCTCACAGAGTACATGCATGCAGTCGTTGTACAGTCAAAGGTAGGTGCTGGCGTGCACATTTTTTTTTAAGACTGACAGTGAATTGAGTAACGAATAATCAAGGTTTTACTTTACTTTGAAGTAATTTGTATATACTATATACTATCAATGTTATAGAATTTCCCCATAATACACACAGTATTTAAAGAGAATAAATTTTGAAAGAGTATGTCACTTCTGAGAATCCATCTATTGTCCAAACCCTCTGTTCCCTGAGTGCGGTCACAGGGAAGTGGGAACCTATCCCAGCAAGCATAAGGCTCAAGGCAGGATCAATCCTTGGACATAGAACCAGCCCATCACAGGGTGAAAACACACATACAAGCACACATACACACACTAGTGGCAACTTAGTATTGCCAATCCTCCTAACATCCTATTTGTCTGCAGACTGTGGGAGGAAACTGGAGCACCCAGAAGAATCCCCTCGGACATGGGGACAATGTGCAACTCAATTCAGGGAGGACCTGGGATGTGAATCCCAACCTCCTTGTTTTGAGGCAATAGTACTGCCACTGTGCTGCCCGTTTCAGGGCATAGTTACATAATCAACTCTCATTTTAAAATAAATTCTTTACAATATTTTGCACATTTATTAGTTACCTAAATATTTCAAATATCTCCCATCATTTAGAATGTATTTTAGATGTAGAAAATTAGGTGTTACTGTTTAGTAACTTATTTACCCAGATTTGTCTTGGAAATTTTCTTATGGAAGCACTTCCAGGTCACATGGAAGTCGATTATAACAGGGAGCTTGTCTCCCTGCAGCGCACTCTCGTGGCCCCCAGTGAGTCCAGCAGGTCTGCACTGCCGGAATACATCTCTCAGCATGCCTTGGTGCTTTCCTACTGTGGAACCAACAGTCTGGGGCTGTTGCCGTCTAGCATGCTGGGGGAGTAAAAAGCATCCAGCGATGTGTTTCTTTCCCAGTGGGCTGTCCGTCCATCCCTTTTGGTTTTTCCTTCTGGGTCTGATCTCTTCTTCCTCCCCAGCCAGGATGCTTATCTGTCTATTTGGTGTCGCCTGTCCAGGTAAGGAACCATTTTCTCTCCTGGCCGGGATGCCAGTCCAGCCCATGTGGCACCGACATGAAATGAGCATGTCGGGTTTTGGAACATGTGACATTGCACACATTTGACAGCCTATCTTGTCCTGATGACATATAACTCTGATCAAAGTGTTTGATCTTTTTAAGTATTTGCTTACTTCTTCCTTTCTCACGCTGTAAACACATTCTGCAATTCCTAGTCCTAGGATAAAGAAAACAACTGAAACATGCATAAATTACTGGTACAATGCAGAAAGAATGTACAAGAGAGGATACTTGCAATGCCTGTAATTAAAGTCCTGTAAATTCAGTTCATCCTAGTTTGTTTGAGCAAAATAATATTTATGCAAACAGTTTGCAGATCGAAAATGGAAGATTTTCCACTTCAGAACATAGCCATCACACCAGTAGCCTTGCACAATACTTTTGTGGCCAAAAGTTTTGAGAATTACACAAACATTAACTTTCACAAAAACTGCTGACTCAGTGACTCAGTTTTTATGATGGCATATATATATATATATATACACAGAGAGAGAGAGAGAGATTTGCATATACTCCAGAATGTTATGAAGAGTGATCAGATGAATTGCAAGAAATTGTAAAGTCCTTCTTTGCCATGAAAATGATCTTAATCCCAAAAAAAACATTTCCACTTCATTTCATCCCTGCCACAAAAGGACCTGCTGATCACACAGGTCAGAGTGTTGACGAGGCAAAGGCTGAAAATCACTCTGTCATGCTGAATGAGTTAGAACAGAGAGGATCAATTGTTGTGAAGAAGGCTTCAGGGCATTCAAGAAAGTCCAGCAAGTGCCAGTTGATTCAGCTGTGGGAGTGGGGCACTACTAGTGCAGAGCTTGCTCAGGAATGGCAGCAGGCCGGTATGAGTGCATCTGCACACACAGTGAGGTGAAGACTTTTGGAGGATGGCCTGGTGTCAGGAAGGGCAGCAAAGAAGCCACTTCTATCCAAGAAAAACATCAGGGACAGATTGATATTCTGCAAAAGGTACAGGGATTGGACTGTTGAGGACTGGGGTAAAGTCATTTTCTCTGATGAATCCCCTTTCCGATTGTTTGGGGCATCCGGAAAAATGATTGTCCGGATAAGAAAAGGTGAGTTGGACCATCAGTCCTGTGTCATGCCAACAGTAAAGCATCCTGAGACCATGTGTGGTTGCGTGTCAGCCAAGGGATTGGGCTCACTCACAATTTTGCCTAAAAACACAAAATGGTACCAAAACATCTTTCAAGAGCAACTTCTCCCAACAATCCAATAACAATTTGGTGACAAACAGTGCCTTTTCCAGCATGGTGGAGCACCGTACCATAAGGCAAAAGTGATAACTAAGTGGCTCGTGGAACAGAACATCAATATTTTGGATCCATGGCCAGGAAACTCCCCAGACCTTAATCCCATTGAGAACTTGTGGTCAATCCTCAAGAGGCAGATGAACAAACAAACCCCCCCAAATTCTGAGAAACTCCAAGGGTTGATTATGCAAGAATAGGCTGCCATCAGTCAGGATTTGGCCCAGAATTTGATTGACAGCATGCCAGGGCGAATTGCAGAGGTCTTGAAACAGAAGGGCCAACACTGCAAATATTGACTCTTTGAATAAACTTAATGTAATTGACAGTAAAAGCCTTTGAAACTTATGAAATGCTTGTAATTATACTTGTGAAAACCAGTACTTGTGTCATTCTCAAAACTTTTGGCCACAACTGTAATTAAAGTACTTACAATATACTTACTTATTATTGTTATACTTTGATCAGCAGTTCATGAGGAAAACAAGTAGACTTTGTGTTGTATTTGCACCCCATGTAGTGACTTGAATTGGTACATCAGATTGTAGATCATGGTTAGAAAGGGGTAGCATGAAACTGGGCCAGTGGATTTGACATGCAGCCAAGGAGACAGATGGAGGGTTCTGTGGCTGAAGTGGTACATTATTTGAAACAGTGATGCATCAATTGTTGTATTTGTGGTCAAGTTTTTATTAATTATTATTAAGACTTAAATAGTATTGAAATGACAGGATTTAAAAATGTTGTGTTGATGGTTTGTGACCCTCAGATCTTGCAGATTGCCATTTAATTTTTGCAGTGTAGTCTGCAGTAAATTAAAAATATTCAGAGTTGATAATCCCTAATGCTGATCCCTCTATTTTTGTTACCCACCAACATGATTATTTGTCCAGATGATTATTGAATAAGTAAGTGTTGAATGTTTAGATTATATTATCAGAGTGTAAATGAAAAGAATGCAATTTGAAAAATAAGAATTAGATAGATAGATAGATAGATACTTTATTAATCCCAAGGGGAAATTCACATAATCCAGCAGCAGTATACTGATACAAAGAAACAATATTAAATTAAATAGTAATAAAAATGAAAAAAGTTAGCATTTACTCCCCCGGGTGGAATTGAAGAGTCACATAGTGTGGGGGAGGAACGATCTCCTCAGTCTGTCAGTGGAGCAAGACAGTGACAAAAGTCTGTCACTGAAGCTACTCCTCTGCCTGGAGATGACACTGTTCAGTGGATGCAGTGGATTATTCATGATTGACAGGAGTTTGCTTAGTGCCCGTTGCTCTGCCACAGATGTTAAACTGTCCAAATTTACTCCTACAATAGAGCCTGCCTTCTTAACAAGTTTGTCCAGGCGTGAGGCGTCTTTCATCTTTATGCTGCCACCCCAGCACACCACCGCGTAGAAGAGGGCACTCGCCACAACCGTCTGGTAGAACATCTGCAGCATCTTACTGCAGATGTTGAACGATGCCAACCTTCTCAGAAAGTATAGTCTGCTCTGACCTTTCTTACATAGAGCATCAGTATTGGCAGTCCAGTCCAATTTGTCATCCAGCTGCACTCCCAGGTATTTATAGGTCTGCACCCTCTGCACACAGTCACCTCTGATGATCACAGGGTCCATGAGGGGCCTGGGCCTCCTAAAATCCACCACCAGTTCCTTGGTTTTGCTGGTTTATCCAATTTATAATTTATAATTTATCCAATTATGGCACTATAATGTGAGACTTTGTATGGCGTCTTCAGTGTGAGTAAAGTTGCAGGTCATCAATAATCAAGTCCAAGTCTTTTTACTTGAGTCACACTCTTCTTTTGAGCATAGCAATTTTCACTACCTTATGAAAACTCCACAAGCTAATAAAGTGAAACTAATTGGCTTCCCAGTTTTAAGAAAGGCTGGAAGTGGAGAAGACCAAACACATGATAGAATATATTGCTGTAGGTGAAAAGCTCTTTAGTAAATGGTGGTTTAGGGAGCAGAACCTGAGAATGCAATTTTGTGAAATTTTGTTTGATAAAGCAGTGGCTGTGAAGAGATTTTGTAAACAATAATGTAAATGTAAAAGAGTGAAATAGGAAAATGAAATGGTTATTTATCTATGCTTAAAGATGTGGTGATCATGCTTTTTTGCTTCTGTACTTAGTGTGGTTCTCCCAAGTACCAAAAATAAGATTCAGTGAAAGCCTTGCAAAAAAGTATTTTTTATAAATGATTATGCTTTGCTGTCTTCTCTAATTTTCTTCCTACAGCAATGATTTATTATTATGTAAATTTAAATGATATTACAAAATAATATAGTCATTTTCATACAGGTGTAACTACTTTATATATTTTTGTTATGACAGTTGTATAACAATGAGGATATGCTGGACCACAGCATAGACAGAATCTACCTGCTTTTTCAGGTCTAACACCAACCTCCTTGAATTGCCTTCTGACAAAAAATAAATCTGAACAAATGTGAGAACAGCATTAATCGGACCAGGAGATGCACATGTTTGAGGAAGGTCTTTAAAACTTAAGGGAGGATACTGCCACAAACTGAAGAGCTAAAGTGTAAGCAAAATGAAAACAAGATTTACCAGGAGTTGTTAACCAGAAGACACATTGTCACCAACACTGAAAAGTTTAAACCATAAACAAATCTGAGAAGCGGAATTTAATGGGTCAAGATCCAAACATAAAATACTAAGAGCAAAATGACTGAAATTTGTTTAGGAATGAGTGTGTAATCTGTGATCCTCAGCGAGGATTATAGTTAGAAAAACATGGTGGGAATGATGTATAATGTGTGCATGTTTTAATTAAAGAATTTGCTCAATTATATTAATTCATGCACATTTTAATTAAAATGTTCCCACCATTTAATTAATGTGTGTGCTAGCACTCTGCGTAGCCTTGCTGCCCTTATTATTTTGTACAGACAACCTAATGGATAGAGACACCACGATAAGACTAGATTTTATTTGGGAAATGAAAATTGGGCACGAATTAACTAAGTTGTGGTAATGGTTTATTCAAAATGTGTGCACAGATTACATAAATCAAGGGAGTGTTGTAATGAAAACATGCAGAAGAATTGTAAATTGTGCACACAATTTATTATTTTTTTTTTTACCCATGTCCTTTCTGGGGCTCCATAGTAATTTGAGGAACAGCACTATATCTTGAGTTGAGATTTTAAAGCAGAGCATTCAAGATATGGCATGGTGTTTCATGATCATGAAAATTTTGTTCATATTTAATTGTCATAAAAGTAATTACAGTTTTTTATTTTATTTGTTTTGCCACTATAAACCTACAGTAAACAGTACAAGTCAGGTGGTATTATAGTAATACATATTGTAATAAAGAGACAAATACTGTTATAAAGGTTTGGGTTTTCCGGCCCAGTATACTGTAGAATTTGAAACAGGTCAGTGTTTAGCATCCAAGCGTTACAACAGACAAAATGGCAATGGTAGAAGGGAACAATTTATAGGGTGGGACCGGAAATAAACAGATGGAATGCTGGGAAGGAACCGAGGTGATGTATGGGAGTCATGATGTCATCAGAGGTGGACCAGAGGGAAGGAAGGAATGCGGAAGTGGTAGCGCGTGGTTAGGGAGTCCAGGTGTATTCAGGGCAGCGTTGCTTTGGTCATTCTGTAGAGATAAAGAAAGAGAGGTTAGTACCCCGCCTTTGCCCCTTCGCATGATATACTACGCTTTGGGTCTTTATGTGGCTCCCTATACACACGTGGGTGACAATATACATAGATAGATAGATAGATACTTTATTAATCCCCAAGGGGAAATTCACATGCTCCAGCAGCAGCATACTGATAACAAACAATATTAAATTAAAGAGTGATACAAATGCAGGTATAACGGACAGTAACTTTGTATAATGTTAACGTTTACCCCACAGGGTGGAATTGAAGAGTCGCATAGTGTGGGGGAGGAACGATCTCCTCAGTCTGTCAGTGGAGCAGGACAGTGACAGCAATCTGTTGCTCAAGCTGCTCCTCTGTCTGGTGATGATAATGCTCAGTGGATGCATTGGATTCTTCATGATTGACGAGCCTGCTCAGCGCCCATTGCTCTGCCACAGATGTCAAACTGTCCAGCTCTGTGCCTACAATAGAGCCTGCCTTCCTCACCAGTTTGTCCAGGTGTGAGGCGTCCCTCTTCTTTATGCTGCCTCCCCAGCAAACCACAGCATAGAAGAGGGCGCTTGCCACAACCGTCTTGTAGAACATCTGCAGCATGTTATTGCAGATGTTGAAAGATGCCAGCCTTCTAAGAAAGTATAGTCGGCTCTGTCCTTTCTTGCACAGAGCATCAGTATTGGCAGTTCAGTCCAATTTATCATCCAGCTGCACTCTATAGGTCTGCACCCTCTGCACACAGTCACCTCTGATGATCACGGGGTCCATGAGGGGCCTGGGCCTCCTAAGATCCACCACCAGCTCCTTGGTTTTGCTGGTGTTCAGTTGTATGTGGTTTGAGTCGTACCATTTAACAAAATCCTTGATTAAGTTCCTATACTTCTCCCCCTGCCCACTCCTGATGCAGCCCACGATAGCAGTGTTGTCAGTGAACTTTTGCACGCGGCAGGACTCCGAGTTGTATTGGAAGTCTGATGTACAGTAGAGGCCAAAAGTTTGGACACACCTCCTCATTCAATGTGTTTTCTTTATTTTCATGACCATTTACAGCACTCCATCACTCTTCTTCTTGGTCAAATAGCCCTTACACAGCCGAGACGCACATACTGAGGTCTGTCTGTAAGACAGTCCACGATCCATGCCACCAGGTATGAATCTACTCCCATCTCTGTCCCTGAGAAGCAGAGGTTGGATGGTGTTGAAGGTGCTAGAGAAGTCCAGAAACATAATTCTTACTGCTCCACTGCCTCTGTTCAAGTGGGAGAGGGATCGGTGTAGCATATACAGTGCATCCGGAAAGTATTCACAGAGCATCACTTTTTCCACCTTTTGTTATGTTACAGCCTTATTCTAAAATGGATTAAATTCATTTTTTTCCTCAGAATTCTACACACAACACCCCATAATGACAACGTGAATAAAGTGTTCTTGAGGTTTTTGCAAATTTATTAAAAATAAAAAAACTGAGAAATCACACGTACATAAGTATTCACAGCCTTTGCTTAATACTTTGTCGATGCACCTTTGGCAGCAATTACAGCCTCAAGTCTTTTTGAATATGATGCCACAAGCTTGGCACACCTATCCTTGGCCAGTTTCGCCCATTCCTCTTTGCAGCACCTCTCAAGCTCCATAAGGTTGGATTGGAAGTGTCGGTGTACAGCCATTTTAAGATCTCTCCAGAGATGTTCAATCGGATTCAAGTCTGGGCTCTGGCTGGGCCACTCAAGGACATTCACAGAGTTGTCCTGAAGCCACTCCTTTGATATCTTGGCTGTGTGCTTAGGGTCGTTGTCCTGCTGAAAGATGAACTGTCGCCCCAGTCTGAGGTCAAGAGCGCTCTGGAGCAGGTTTTCATCCAGGATGTCTCTGTACATTGCAGCAGTGATCTTTCCCTTTATCCTGACTAGTCTCCTAGTTCTGCCGCTGAAAAACATCCCCAAAGCATGATGCTGCCACCACCATGCTTCACTGTAGGGATGGTATTGGCCTGGTGATGAGCGGTGCCTGGTTTCCTCCAAACGTGACACCTGGCATTCACACCAAAGAGTTCAATCTTTGTCTCATCAGACCAGAGAAATTTGTTTCTCATGGTCTGAGAGTCCTTCAGGTGCCTTTTGGCAAACTCCAGGCAGGCTGCCATGTGCCTTTTACTAAGGAGTGGCTTCCATCTGGCCACTCTACCATACAGGCCTGATTGGTGGATTGCTGCAGAGATGGTTGTCCTTCTGGAAGGTTCTCCTCTCTCCACAGAGGACCTCTGGAGCTCTGACAGAGTGACCATTGGGTTCTTGGTCACCTCCCTGACTAAGGCCCTTCTCCCCCAATCGCTCAGTTTAGATGGCCGGCCAGCTCTAGGAAGAGTCCTGGTGGTTTCGAACTTCTTCCACTTACGGGTGATGGAGGCCACTGTGCTCATTGGGACCTTCAAAGCAGCAGAAATTTTTCTGTAACCTTCCCCAGATTTGTGCCTCGAGACAATCCTGTCTCGGAGGTCTATAGACAATTCCTTTGACTTCATGCTTGGTTTGTGCTCTGACATGAACTATCAACTGTGAGACCTTATATAGACAGGTGTGTGCCTTTCCAAATCATGTCCAATCAACTGAATTTACCAAAGGTGGACTCCAATTAAGCTGCAGAAACATCTCAAGAATGATCAGGGGAAGCAGGATGCATCTGAGCTCAATTTTGAGCTTCATGGAAAAGGCTGTGAATACTTATGTACATGTGCTTTCTCAATTTTTTTTATTTTTAATAAATTTGCAAAACTCTCAAGTAAACTTTTTTCACATTGTCATTATGGGGTGTTGTGTGTAGAATTTTGAGGAATAAAAATAATTTAATCCATTTTGGAATAAGGCTGTAACATAAAAAAATGTGGAAAAAGTGATGCGCTGTGAATACTTTCCAGATGCACTGTAGATGATGGCATCCTCCGCTCCCACCTTCTCCTGGTATATGAACTGCAGAGGGTCGAGGGCGTGGCGGACCTGTGGCCTCAGGTGGTGAAGCAGCATCCACTCCATGGTCTTCATCACATGTGATGTCAGGGCGACAGGCCTGAAGTCATTCAGCTCACCAGGACGTGATACCTGTGGGACTGGGGTGATAAAAGATTTTTTCCAAAGCCTCTGGACTCTCCCCTGTTCCAGGCTCAGGTTGAAGATACGCTATAGAGGACTCCCCAGCTCCAACACACAGGCCTTCAGCAGTCATGGCGACCCTCCATCTGGACCCTCTGCTTTGCTGGCACAAAGTCTCCTCAGCTGTCTGCTTACCTGGGCTGCTGTAATTGTGGGTGGGGGGAAACTCTCTCCTATGCTGGTATCAGCAGAAGGATGGGTGGAGTGTGCAGTACTCTGAGGTGAGAGTGGGTTAGGGTGGTTAAACCTGTTAAAGAAGTTGTTCATCAGGTTTGCTCTCTCCACGTCTCTCTCGATGGTGGCATCCCACTTCGAGCTGCAGCCAGTGATGATCTTCATCCCATCACACACTTCCTTCATGCTGTTATTCTGCAACTTCTGCTCCAGCTTTCTCCTGTACTGCTCCTTTGCCACCCTGAGCTGGACTCGGAGTTCCTTCTGCACGTGCTTGGGCTCATGCTGATCACCACCTTTAAAAGCCCTTTTTTTCTGGTTCAAAAGGCCCTTGATGTCACTTGTAATCCATGGCTTGTTGTTAGCATAGCAGCGTACTGTTCTTACTGAAACTACAATGTCCATACAGAAGTTGATGTAGTCAGTAGTGGAGTCAACAACCTCCTCAATGTTCTCACTATATGGTCCCTGCAGGATATCTCAGTCCGTAGTTCCAAAGCAGTCTCTCAGAGCCTGCTCTGCCTCAGGGGACCACTTCTTGAATGAGCGTGTGGTTGTAGGTAACTCCCTTACTCTTGGTTTGTAGTGAGGCTGAAGCAGAACCAGGTTATGATCTGCTTTCTCAAACGCAGGCAGCGGTGTGGCGCTGTATGCGTCTTTAACGTTTGCATACAGTAGGTCAATAGTCCTATTTCCCCGGGTGTTACAATCCACATACTGGGAGAAGGCAGGTAATGTTTTGTCCAGCGTCACATGGTTAAAGTCTCCAGAGATTAGCACAACCGCCTCGGGGTGCTGTGTTTGTAATTTAGCAACAGCGGTGTGGATGATGTCACCCGCTATCTCCACGTCCGCCCGAGCAGGGATGTAAACAATAACAACAATGACGCGTCTAAACTCTCTGGGCAAGTAATAGGGATGCACACTTACGGCCAACAGTTCGATGTCCCTGCAGCAAGTGGAGATCTTGACGTTTACATGTCCAGGATTGCACCACCTTGTATTCACGTAGAAAGTCACATGTAATGAAGAAGAGGCTATTTATTGACACAAAACTTAAGAACATAAATAGATAAATACCATAGAGCATAAATTGACATTTTGGGTGATCACAGGCTATATACCATCCTTTAGCCAATCTGTTGCAATCTTTTCTCCCATGTGAGTATCTTTAGAGTTCTTGACTGATGCCTTCTCTGCCACTGCACGCATGCAGTACTTCTGCTCCTACATAAATCTCTTGTCATCTGCCCAGGTGTTCTCCACAGGCTACTCCTCATTTTAACCTCCAGCAGCTAGGAATATCACATGGTCTGATCACCAGATAAACAAAATTTCCAAATGATCCAGAGTCTGGATTTGGCCCTGAAAATTTCAGAAATGTCCAAGTAGCAAGTAAATACAGCACATGCTGGTAATGTCACTGTGGATCCAGGAACACTTCATTGGTTGAAGGATCAACTAAGATAATTGATTTGTTTAATGGGAGCCGCCAACTCAAGAGGCTGAAGTTTTCACCTTCCATTATAGTTAGTAAGACGGGCAGCTTTTTAGCTAATTTGTGCACCAGAAAAGATCATGGCTGAAATATATTGAAAGACATTTTTGGCATAATATGCAGGTATGGCTAATTGATGTTTAAACTTTGGGAACTGTGTTTTCACATGTGCAGCATACATTCTTATGTGATCACTTGCTCTGTCACTTGCTCTGTCTCTCTCACTTGTTTAAAAGAGCCTGTAAAGTGGCTTGTAACATTAAAATGTAAAATCATAATTTCAAACAATTATACAAAATAGTCGTGATCATATAAAACAACTGCAGTTAGACTGTTATGTAATAATTGTAATAGGCTTTGGCATGATGAATGGTGTTTTCTAGGAGGGAGCCCCTAGCAACTGTGTAGTGCATCCTTGCAACATATGGATTGAATATTTAAGCTACAAAATGGTGACACGATGCACTTGAAATTAAATGATAAAAGTATTTGTACTGGTTCATAACTAAATTATTAATGTACAGAACACATGTATTCATATTACGTTAGGTTATAAACTTCCAAAGATTCTCCACAAAGAAACAGGATTTTTTTTTTTTTTTAGAACAAGAAAAAATGTTAACAGCATATCTCAATCTGTAACAATGCTTGGAGTCAGTGGTGAAGACAAACACAAAGATATATGTGAGCCTGGTGTAAAACATATTTTGTTACACCACATCTGGGTGGTTGGTCTGTTCCACACTGGGTATTATAAATATTAAAAAACTGTCTCTCCAATTTTTCCAAATTACTGTTGTGATGTTCCATAACACCTGATGTTCTGGAAATGGACTTAATCAGCATGCTGGCACATGGTTATCTCGAATTGTGTGGCACAAGGATGAATAAGAGTGCACCAAGCTTTTATAAGAGATGTACCTTGGTGTAGATAAAACATTAAGGACATCAAGGTAGCACACATCTCAAAGCTTTAATGACCTGAGTTTGAATCCCAGCCTGGTCACAGCCTGTGTGGGTTAGCACATTCTCTCAGTCTAGCTTTTTGCTATATTTGAAAGACATACATAAATGGCTTTTTTGTTTGTAGGCTGAGTGTCTGTGTGCTTAGTGATGGAACTGGGATCTTATCCTGTGTAGATTGCTGTCTAATGCCCCATACAGTACTGCTGTAATGGTTTCTAACTTTCTGTGATCTTAAAATGCAGCAGTTGGGTTTAGAAGGTTTTTTATTCCCTGGTTTTCACAGTTAAACTCTCAATTGACTAAGTGACTTATGTGATCATGATTGTTACGTTAACCAAATAGAATTTGCTCTACTATGCTATGTGTTTATCATGGACTTAGCCAGTCTCATGGCTCCTTAGATTGTGGTACAAGTGGTAGTTACATGGGGGCAAATGTGCAGAAGAGGGTGGATGTTGCATCTCTTCACAAGTGCTATTTCACAGAATAGCCTTTGCAACCCTTGCAGTAATCAATTTTTTAAGTCCCAAAACATATGAGACCATAAAAAACAACACACCACACCCAAACCCCCCATAAAAACAAATTCTTTATACTGCTTATGTCATGAACATAATGATTTGGGACATTTGTCAATGTTCCAAAACCATTTATGCCAATGTAAAGGATGTGTGTATTGGGGGGGATGGTCTTTCTCAGCAGTATTAAGAGAAGCATAGGACCCAGCCTGGGCAGAGCGCAAGACCATTGCTTTCCAAACACATACTGAACCAATTTAGAGCTGCCAGCACAGCTTGCTGCCTCATTTCTCTAGATTCCAGGATTCTAATCTTGACTTTCACATGCACTCTGTGTGTACAGTTTGCATGTTCTCTCTGTGGGCTTTCTTTGATTCTTCTCCTGTTACAGTAGATGCCCTTAACCTGACTGGTGAATTCAAATTGATCCCTTGTGTATGTTTGCGTATGTGTAGGATTCGTCTAGCTTCCTATCCAGGGCTAACCTGCTGCTATCCCCCATGTTGAACTATATTGTGCAAGCAAATAAAATAAATTTTTGAGTAATGAATGACATCACAAAATGCTTCTTTAACACACGAAGAGACCTGTGACATTGTGTGCAGTTTTCATTGACTTAATATGCATAACAAACATGAGCACTCATACAGATGTGAACAATTTTGTAATTGAATGGCTTAGGACAGAAATGACGAAGACACAAAGTGTTGTAACCCTTGCATAATTAACTAAATCTGAATTCAATTTAATTACTATTTAATGTCATTTTCACTTGTTTGTATAAGATAATAACTCATACATACAAGATAATATCTCTTATGTATGACTTAGTAGCTTGTATGCAGTAGAAATCATCTTGTGTATATGTGATACAGTAGTTTCATGTATGTATGAGATTTTATTCCTTATGTTCCAGAACGAAAGGATATTTACACTTGCCAACTTTCTCTGCTTTTGCAAACTCATAAATACATAAAAATTTTATTTTTAATGACTACGTTTCCTATCATCCATGTCACGCAGGTATAGCCATGGCAACAAAGAGAAATTATTTGATTAGTATTTCAAGTTAAGCAAAATTCCACCTTTTATTGGCTAACTAGAAAGATTACAATATGTTAGCTTGCATAATGTAATCTTTTTTGCTAGCCAACAAAAGGTGTCATTTTGCTTAACTTCTCACCACATCCATAATGGCTAACACGATACAACACCCTAGTAGTATTAATAATGCAGTAAACTCATGGGCTGCATTTATAAATTATTAATCTACACACTGTATGTCCTTTGCCGTCACTCACACCAATGACTGGCTCTGTTTAACAGACTGAAAATGAAAAGTGATGAGTGATGCATGAGGAGCAAGAAGTGAATAATGATGAGTGATACCTGATGAGCGAAAACTGAGGAGTGATGCATGATGAAAGATAAGTGATTAGTGAAGAATGATGAGTGAGTAGTGTTGGATAGTGAAAAATGCTGAGAGTGTAGTGTTGAGTGACTACTGAGTAGTGATGAGTTATGCATGATGAGTGACTACTGATACATGACACGGAGAAATAGTGATGTTTGATAACCAGAGTTGGCAATAACCCATTACTAATATAACATGTACGTAATAATATTACTTTTTTGTGTCAAGAGTATTATAACATAGTCATTTTGAAAAATACGTCCAAGTAGGACATTTACCTTCACCTGAAAAGTAATATTACTGTTTTAAAAATCTACTTGTAGTCCACACTTTTTGATGCAAACCTGTACACTTTCTCTACTACAAAACCATATTGCTTCCTATATTGTGGAGGACTTGCAACACACATCTAGTCTGGGATCACACCTTGCCTCAAACAGAAAAAAACATTTGTCAAGTATCTTTATGGCACCTATAATAAATTTGAACATGAAGTTAAAATATTTGAGAATGTCCAGGTTTTATGGAGTATGCCAGATAATTGGTCTGTGCATAATAAATGTTTTCTTTTGGGGAGTTACCATCCATATGATCAGTTCTAAACTACAGTTCAAAAAAACAACCAGTATGTGCAGATGCACCTGTATTTCATAATCCTGGGTTAAGCAATAAAAATGAAAAATGATGGTATCCTAAAATGGACACCTTGTAAGTGCTTCATTGTGATGTGATGTTTCATCAGATGCCAAGCTATCATTGTAAGTTTGACACTTTGCACGTTTTGAAAACCAGCATTGTCTGTCAGTACTCTGGTCTAAATTTCTTAGTTTGATGCCTCTCATCTACAATGGCGCTACTCAGCATTGAATATACTATATTTCGTCTTCCAGTGAGGGTGGTAGTCATTGGGTTTTGTAGAACAAATATATATAAACATTACCAGCTGTTCTAGAGGCTAATGTTTATTGTATATTTTTAGTGTAATGTACCTGTTGATTTACTGGAAAGTTTTTAATATAGATGAGGCAGTTGAATGGCTGAGATTTTGCTGAACTCTTAGACCATTCCCTTTCAGCTGCAGACCATCATTTATCACATGGTCTTTTATAGTAGTGGTTATCTCGTCTGACACAATGACTGGTTGTCTTATTCCTCTCTGTTATACAGCAATTTATCTGTTACCATCGTATATATTTCTTGTTGGGTCTATATTGAGCAAAATTTGAGACGTTTTCTTTTTATAGATGGTCATGGAATTGAAACATTTTGCAACATCTTTTCAGAAACTTTACTGTGGACATTGAAACTGTTCAAATGTGCAGCTTAGCAACTTCTTATTCTGTTGAAGTTTACTGCATATGTTAGGTTTTAAAAGTTTGTTTTCAGTTTTGTAAAAGAGTATAAAAGCATTTATAAATAGGATTGTCAAAATACACAGTTTTGCTGTTAGTGTAGCTTGAGAAGTCAACTGAAGGATTTTGAAAACTATTTTTACCAAATGTATTTTGTTTCTAAGAAATTAAAAAGTAACTTATGGTTTGTTTCACATAAAGGACTATTTTGGTAACTGTGTTAAGGATTTTGAAAAAAATGAACTCTATTGAAAAGCATTGTTAACAATTAAAAAAAATCCTTGCAAGTTCACAGTTTTCTTCCACAATATGTCTTCTTCTTCTTCTTCTTTCGGCTTCTCCCGTTAGGGGTCGCCACAGCAGATCATCTTCTTCCATATCTTTCTGTCCTCTGCATCTTGTTCTGTTACACCCATCACCTGCATGTCCTCTCTCACCACATCCATAAACCTTCGCTTAGGTCTTCCTCTTTTCTTCTTCCCTGGCAGCTCTGTCCTTAGCATCCTTCTTCCAATATACCTAGCATCTCTTCTCTGCACATGTCCAAACCAGCGCAACTCTGACTTTGTCTCCCAACCGTCCAGCTTGAGCTGACCCTCTAGTGTACTCATTTGTAATCCTATCCATCCTCGTCACACCCAGTGCAAATCTTAGCATCTTTAACTCTGCCACCTCCAGCTCTGTCTCCTGCTTTCTGGTCAGTGCCACCATCTCCAACCCATTATAACATAGCTGGTCTCACTACCGTCCTGTAGACCTTCCCTTTCACTCTTGCTGATACCTGTCTGTCACAAATTACTCCTGACACTGTTCTCCACCCATTCCACCCTGCCTGCACTCTCTTTTTCACCTCTCTTCCACAATCCCTATTACTCTGTACTGTTGATCCTAAGTATTTAAACTCATCCACCTTCACCAACTCTACTACCTGCATCCTCACCATTTCACTGACCTCCCTCTCATTTACACACATGTATTTTGTCTTGTTCCTGCTGACCTTCATTCCTCTCCTCTCTAGAGCACATCTCCATCTCTCCAGGGTCTCCTCAACCTGCTCTCTACTATTGCTACAGATCACAATGTCATCAGCAAACATCATAGTCCACGGGGACTCATGTCTAATCTCGTCTGTCAACCTGTCCATCACCATTGCAAATTACAAAGGGCTCAGAGCCGATCCCTGATGTAATCCCACCTGCAACTTGAATGCATCCATTACTCCTACCGCAGACCTCACCACTGTCACACTTCCCTCGTACATATCCTGTACAACTCTTATGTACTTCTCTGCTACTCCCGACTTCCTCATACAATACCACAGCTCTTCTCGAGGCACCCTGTCATATACTTTCTCCAGGTCCACAAAGACGCAATGCAACTCCTTCTGGTCTTCTCTAAACGTCTCCATCAACATCCTCAGAGCAAACATTGCATCTGTGGTGCTCTTTCTTGGCATGAAACCATACTGCTACTCACTAATCATCACCTCACTTCTTAACCTAGCTTCCACTACTCTTTCCCTTAACTTCATGCTGTGGCTCATCAATTTTATCCCCCTGTAGTTACTACAGTCCTGCACATCCCCCTTATTCTTAACACTAGAATTACCAGAGCCTACGAAAAAACTCGTAAAACCGTCCCACCTTAAATCGCTTCTTAAAATCGTTCTCACCTCTCCACCAGCGTCTTTTGTTAATCTAAATGTGCTGATAAAAGAAAAGCTGCAAGTAGCCGGCTATTCCATCCCCCCAACGACTTAGAACATGCACAAACTTCTCCCAGCTCATGCCTTGATTGATTTTCTGGGAGTGAAGTGGAGTTTTAGAGTGGAAATAATAGATCGTTGTTTGGAACACACGCATTTCATGTCTGTTCCGTTTCTACAGTAATCTGTGTAAACACATTGTTAAAACAGAAACGTTTTTTATATTCTAGTAGTAGATGACAAAATGTAGGCATAAACTATATAATGTATGAAGCCTGAAGTCCAAATATCAAAGAAATATTTTCACAGAAGGTACAAATCTACGTCCCAAGAGCCAGTTTCTGTAGCCGAGGATCAGAACGCCAAGGTCCCCGCCGCCGGCCACTACCCAACTCACATTGCACCTGACCTCCTTGGCTCCTCCCATAGGTGGTGAGCCCATGGGAAGGAGGACCCACGTTACCTCTTCGGGCTGTGCCCGGCCGAGCCCCATGGGTGTAGGCCCGGCCACCAGGCGCTCGCCATCGAGCCCCACCCCCAGGCCTGGCTCCAGAGGGGGGCCCCGGTGACCCGCGTCCGGGCAAGGGAAAACGTCGTCCACAGTTTTTACTCTTCATTGGAGGTTTGTTGAACCGTTCTTTGTCTCATCCCTCACCTAGGACCAGTTTGCCTTGGGTGGCCCTACCAGGGGCATAAAGCCCCGGACAACATAGCTCCTAGGATCATTGAGACACGCAAACCCCTCCACCACAATAAGGTGACGGTTCAAGGAGGGGCTCACCTCGACGCACAGCTTGGACTCTGGAACCAATCTCCTTGAGAGGGGCTGGACTCTCTACCACTCTGGAGTTGCCTCCGGTGAGAGGCGCCGAGCAGGTGTGGGCATACTTACTGCCCCCCGACTTGGAGCCTGTGCGTTGGGGTTTACCCCGGTGGACGAGAGGGTGGCCTCCCTCCGCCTTCGGGTGGGGGGAAGGGTCCTGACTGTTGTTTGTGCGTATGCGCCGAACAGCAGTTTGGAGTATCCACCCTTTTTGGAGTCTCTAGAGGTGGTGCTAGAGGGCATACCTTCTGGGGATTCCCTCGTTTTGCTGGGAGACTTCAATGCCCACGTGGGCAATGACAGTGAGACCTGGAAGGGCGTGATTGGGAGGAATGGCCCCCCCGATCTGAACCCGAGCGGTGTTCTGTTATTGGACTTCTGTGCTCGCCACGGATTGTCCATAACGAACACCATGTTCAAGCATAAGGGTGTTCATATGTGCACTTGGCACCAGGACACCCTAGGCCTCAGTTCGATGATCGACTTTGTGGTTGTGTCGTCGGACTTGCGGCCATATGTCTTGGACACTCGGGTGAAGAGAGGGGCGGAGCTGTCAACTGATCACCACCTGGTGGTGAGTTGGCTTCGATGGTGGGGGAAGATGCCGGTCAGACCTGGTAGGCCCAAACGTGTTGTGAGGGTCTGCTGGGAACGGCTGGCAGAGTCCCCTGTCAGAAGTAGCTTCAACTCCCACCTTCGGCAGAACTTCGACCACGTCCCGAGGGAGGTGGGGGACATTGAGTCCGAATGGGCCATGTTCCGTGCCTCTATTGTTGAGGCGGCTGACCGGAGCTGTGGCCGTAAGGTGGTCGGTGCCTGTCGCGGCGGCAATCCCCAAACCCGTTGGTGGACACCGGCGGTGAGGGATGCCGTCAAGCTGAAGAAGGAGTCCTATAGGACCTTTTTGTCCTGTGGGTCTCTGGAGGCAGCTGATAGGTACCGACAGGCCAAGCGGAATGCGGCTTCGGTTGTTGCTGAGGCAAAAACTCGAGCATGGGAGGAGTTTGGAGAGGCCATGGAGAACGACTTTCGGACGGCTTCGAGGAGATTCTGGTCCACCGTCCGCCGTCTCAGGAAGGGGAAGCAGTACAGTGTCAACACCGTATATGGTGGGGATGGTGCGCTGCTGACCTCGACTCGGGACGTTGTGGGTCGGTGGGGGGAGTACTTCGAAGACCTCCTCAATCCCACTAACATGCCTTCCAATGAGGAAGCAGAGCCTGGGGACTCTGAGGTGGGCTCTCCCATCTCTGGGACTGAAGTCACCGAGGTGGTCAAAAAACTCCTTGGTGGCAGGGCCCCGGGGGTGGATGAGATACGCCCGGAGTTCCTTAAGGCTCTGGATGTT
>JANRMT010062842.1:33624522-33697569 GCA_026402145.1 Polypterus bichir lapradei
AACTCCATTACAGTAAATGGAGAAAAACAACTTCCAGTTATGACCATTACGCGTAGAATTTCGAAATGAAACCTGCCCAACTTTTGTAAGGAAGCTGTAAGGAATGAGCCTGCCAAATTTCAGCCTTCTACCTACACGGGAAGTTGGAGAATTAGTGATGAGTCAGTCAGTCAGTCAGTCAGTCAGTCAGTCAGTCAGTGAGTGAGTGAGGGCTTTGCCGTTTATTAGTATAGATCAGTGAGGTCCTACAGGTTTCTCATCCACCACTCATGGGACAGACTTTAGAGGTTGGTGTCTCTTTTTCTCAACCTTATTATAGCATGTCCAATAGATCTCAGGGTTGTCTTCCATATAATAATTCAGATAGCAAGAACCCAGTAGAGACTTGGGGGGCAAACCAGTATGCAAATAATGCAAGGGGGGACGGGGCTGATCCAAAGTCGTCCCAAGTCATCCCCTGATTTAAAAGGACTTCTTTAGAGATACGGACTCACACAAATACCCCCCAGGTTCCTCGGGGGTGTTTTTTGAATTAGCTTGTGTCAAAGGGGTAGGCTCTGGATATTGTGTAGCATAATCCTTGAGGACCATAATGTATTTATGCTCTCATGAAGAGGGGTCTAGTGGGCTGACTATATATACTCCTGTCCACTTAAAAAGGATGACTATGAAGGGCACTTGAACAAGTAGAGTATGGTTCTTCTTAGTAATCTGTCATAGTTGACACTTAAGGCAGAAGTTATAAAATGGAATGGAAGACTGCATTTAACACCACCAATACTAATACATTTTTGGTCTTTATTTATTAGTATGTATTGATGAAATTCATAATTTTTGTAAAGATTTAGACACTAACATTCAACATGTTCATGAGGTGCTAAAATGTTTGCAAGCTAGTCACTCGTTTGTGAAGTTAGAGAAGTGTAAATTTCATATGGATGAAGTTCAATTTATGGGTTATGAAATCACACAAAAGTGACTGGCAATAGATCAAGCTAAAATCAGCTATTTTAAATTACAGTATAGCGAATCAGAAAGTGTGCAAACTATTACAGGAGGTTTCTAAGGAATTTCAGTTCTGCTGTTTCTCTTATTACTTCCTTAACAAAGAAGTCCAAGAAAACTTGTGTTTGTACTTGTGAAGCAGAAGACGTTTTCCTCAAAATAAAATCTTTATTTACCACAGCCCCCATCTAAGAAAAACTTAACCTCACATATCAGTTCATCCTGATAGTTGTTACATCCAGTACCAGATAAGGAGCCATTCTATCGTAAAAGTATTCAGATAAAGATCAGGTGCATCCCTGTGCTTTCTTTTCTATAAAATTGTCACAAACCATCCTAATCCACTAACATCTGTGTTTGGTGTACTTACAGATGGGCTTAAAGTGGAGAAGGTCAAACATACTGTAATTGTCTTTACTACACAATTGGCACATAGACTTGCTCAACTGGAAGAATCTTAACTCACTTCTTTTAAGTCAGTGGATAACTGATGTTATACTGTATATTATTTGAAATTGGAAAAAAATCTAATCTTCACTTAGAGGATCTGTACAAAATGTTTTTCAGAACCTGGCAGGATCTAATCAATAACATTTTAGAATAAGCATTTAAATTGACGAAGCGGATTCTCTCCCCTCTTTTTTATTCTATTTATTTTTATACACTTAATTTATCTATTTACTTATTTTTACTAGTTTAAAGTTTTACTCTGTTGGCCTAGCTTTGTTTTGAACCTAGTTTTGTTAAACTTGACTTGCATGTATGGAATCTTATTTGATTTTAATAAAATCACTAAAGTGCAAGAGAAAAAATTGTCTTCTGCAGAGCAGAATTACGACATAGGGAACTGTGAACTTTTGTCTATTAAGTTGGTGTTAGAAGAATATAGATATTGGCTAGAGGGGGCAAAATATCCATTTGTCATTTAAATAAACACAAGAATTTAATGTATGTAAAATATGCAAAGCATCTTGATGCACGACCAGCTCATTGGGTGTTATTCTTTATTTGCTTTAATTTTGTATTGCATTATCAATTGGGTAAAAGGAAGGACAAAGCTAATGCTTCATCCTGTAGTTATGAACCCATTGAGAGCTAGAAAGTATTTTTCCACCTGAAAAGTTTCCGGGAGTGACTGACACATTTTCCCCTGACAATTTAGAGGATCTAAAGCCCAGTCTTTAAAATGTTCTACAGTTGTATTACTACTCCAGAGTATTTATTATATTCTTCCTAATCTTCACAGTAGAGTATTAGACTTGGCTCATGGACCCATTATGTAGTCTAAGAGAGTGCCACAAACTTTGGCTACCCTTATACGTTATTTCAGATAGTAGGGCATGCACACATCAGAGACTATATTGCAGCATGTAAAACTTGTTGTAGATCTAAATCCTCCCAAGGTTTTCCTGTAGAATTATTACAGCCCATTCCTTGCTCTTCACATGCATGAGAACCTTTCTCTTTCACTAAGGCTGTGCAGAATGTGGGAAGTAATAACCCTTTTATTAAGTTCTGTATGTATCTTTGTGGAAGAAGGAGGTAAGCCTACTTTGTGTGCAGAAAACATGCAGACATCACACAGACTGAATGTGCTCGGGTTTCAAATGCAGCAGCGCTAATCAGAGTCTTTTTCCATTTCCATTGTGCCTGCTATATAGGTGATATGCCAGTATGCACAAGACAAAATAAAATGTAATTCTTTGATCAGAATTTGAGGCACCTGGGCGAAATGTAATATAATTATTTAATATAATACAGTGGAACCTCGGTTCACGAACGTCTCGGAACACATACAAATCGGGTTACAACCAAAAAGGTCGCCAAACTCTTGCACCTGTTCACGACCACACACTCAGTATACGAACAAGCCAGTTTCCCTTTCAGTTTGTGCGCACTGATGATTTCCACACGTTTTCAGTCTCTCCCTGTGCATTCGCTCTGAACTCTTTGTGCTCTATTTCGTTTCCCTTCTGGTTCATATGCACCAGTGATTTCGTGTTCAGTCTCTCCCTGTACTATACATTGTTCTCAGTGCATCATGCAGAGGGACTCTCCCTCAAAACTGTAGCCTCCTCTCAACCCAGCTTCCTCCTGTGGTATAGCGGGTCCACAGCTCCCGTCAAAAAGGCCAGTTTTAATAAATAACTAAATAAATAAAGCCAGTGCAGGAGAGAGAGTGCAGGCTTGCGTGCAACTGAGAGAGAGAAAGAGAGCACAGTCTCGCGTGCAGCTGAGAGAGAGCGAAAGAGAGAAGGAGCCTGTGCATGCAGTTGAGCAGGGAGCCTGGGTGTTTGTCTCAGTGTTATTCAATGTTTTTACATTAGTTTACTATTATACTATGCATTCTATGGTATAATTAACTATTTTCTTGCTTAAAAATCTTTAAAGAAAATATATTTACATACAGTTCGTATGGTCTGGAATGGATTAATTGTATTTACATACAATCCTATGGGTGAAATTACTTCGGGTCACAACCAAATCGGGTTACGACCAGAGTTTTGGAACGAATCATGGTCATGGACCGAGGTTCCAATGTAATAATATAATTGGCTGCAGCAGACCCCCATGACCCTGTAGTTAGGATATAGCGGGTTGGATAATGGATGGATAATAATATAATTATAATAATAATGTCTATATATAATCTTCATTTGGATCTTGATCTTTGCTTGTCTGCGAATGAATTAGAAGAAGAAGCACTAGATGGCAGTAGAAAGACAGCTAAAACATAGGCATTGCATTAAGAATCTCCTCCAGGCTTATACTACTGAGGACTGTAGTACTCCAGTCACACCTCAAAACACAGACATTCAAACTAAACAAATTGTTGTGCTTTAAATTAACTAAAGAGATCCTTATTTAGATCTTGATCTTTGTTTGTCCGCGAATTCCACGCATGCATAGACCACCTTCCAGTTTAGTACGTTGTTGTTACTCACGGATGTCAACAATGTGCCGGAATAACGAAAGGGGTGGTGGACAGTGTTACGCTGGTTAGCTCCTGAGGCCTGGTTAGAGAATGAGATTGCCGAAGATAAAAGGTACGTGCCTACGTAATATATGAATGAAAGAAAGACAGTGGGTAAAATGAATGACAACGTAACAGCACGTTCCGGAATTTATTATTGTTACGTTGTAGCTGTGCGTCTCACAGTTGTACCGTGCCTTGCTCACATGTCAGTAAAGTGATCCCTATGCTTTAAAGAGCCTGGATACCTGCAATATTGGAGAAAGGTTGAGAAGACATCGTGAGAGGAAACGATAGCATCGTGAAAATGAGACAGACTGTGAACGGACAGAAGCAGAAATGCTCCTACACCACCACATAATTACTATTCGGACAGTGATTCCGAGTAGGCCGTTCCTATCGAATCAATATCCAAGGGTTTTCTTTTGTAATTTTGTTTCCCTTATAAAAAATCATAATGCTGTGCGACGAAGGACCCAGTTCACGACTGGCAGCCGCGTTTAAACAGGGAGCCCTTCACAGACAACTTTAACACGCGCAACGTAGTTGGGCGCACATGGCTAGTATGATTATATTAGCTCATTAGTCATTACAACTTTAAGGACAATAAAGTTCTTAAAAAAATTAAAAGTAATGTTTAAATATTTCCAAAACAACCACTTGTGATATACAGGGGGCCCTCAGGTTACGACACAGTTCCGTTCCTACAACAGTGATGTAACCCGAATTTTGGTCGAAACAAACTCTAGCCTAAGTCACTTACCTGTCTTAACACATTTGCAAAATCATAATCTAGAACATAAAAACACAAAATCTAAGCCTCAGAAAAAGGAAAAGGACATAAATATACTGTACTGTACACTGTACTGTAGTAACAGAAAAGTGAGTGTAAAAAAATCCTTACCTTTATTCCTTCTCATGTCTCAGTTTTTTTTAAGTTTTGATGAGAGTGAGTGTTGTAAACTCAAAACGTTGTATGTCGAGACGTTGTAACCCGAGGACCACCTGTATTTTAATTGCTTTGGTTTTATATAAATACTAGTCGACGCCTGCCATAGCATATGGCGGTGTAAGAATAGGAACGGAAAACGGTGAGAAAGGAATTCAGACATCAAGAATAAATAAATACTTCATGAAAGGTGCAGTTGTGAATAGGTGTTTTGGTGGAGATGACAGATAATGAGTCGAAAGATCTAACCCTAGAAAAAACCAAGTACAACTGACCGTGGCTGAAGACTGGTTGTTAGAATTATTGTGAAGAGTAAACAGCATGTGGGCATGAGGAAGGCTGCACTTCTGAAATTCGACTACCTAAATATAATCAATAACAACCCCAAAAAGATGTTGTTGTAGAATGTCTCTAAGTAATTCCCACAGCCTAATCCAAAAGACTCGTACTATAATATCAGGTCTGTCCTGTGGTCTTTGGGTATCCGACAGTGCATGTAGAATTTCCGACAAAACAGGATTACATGTGAAAGTGATAAATAAATGAGGCTTTCCGAATTACATACTATGGCCAGGGCATCCTGATAGTTTTGTTGCATGTATCTTGGACTTCCTGGAAATGTGGATGGTAATATGATCATTTTGCCTACACGTACATTGTTATTTTCAGCGTTTTCTTGCGGCGTATCTGATAGTCCTTTGCATTGTTCCATGCGCACATCTGTAATGTGAGATAGCTGAGACGCACACCCTCTGATTTAACGTACGCATCTACGACGTACTGTTGGAATATTTTGCCACTGAAGTGCAAAATACTAAATGTATTCCTCATTGCTAATCTGTACACGTACAATTGGCATTGAGTAAGCCTTATTCGTTTGGTGGTTCTTTTATCGGGAACATGTTGTAAATCTTTTGTGCCAGCCAATGTCTCCATAAGGGAATAAAAGTGGGTAAACCATAGGATCGGAATTCATATTGAGCTTGGAAATTTGTTTACAGGAGTTGCCTATGGGACAGATGCAAATCGATTTCATGCATGTGTTTGTATGATTTAGCGAAGGGGTTGATGTTTCTGAGCATGGAATCTAGCTGGAGAAGTAAATTTTCGCTTAATGCAGAGTTTGCTTTATTTCGAGAAATGCCGTGTCGGCTGCATGGGGGGCGGGACCGGTTTTGAAGAGGAGCCGCTGGCAGCTTGGGGAAGGGTTTGGAAGTGGATGAATAGAAATTGAGAAATGCCGTGACGGCTGCAAGTGGGTGAGACAGATTTTGCAGTGGAAGCAGGACGAACCAGAAGAGAAATATATATAAGAGGTTACTTATCAAGTACACCAAAAAGTAGGACAAAACATTGTACAGTAACATTTTGATGTATAAAATATTTATGAAAAAGATGGTGTTCAGTTGTGTACGTTTTCATAGAATATTTACTGTATCTACGGTGTTGTTACCACTTTATGGTTGCATCTTGTAATGTGTAATTGAATTGGTTGTAAATGTACTTAATGTTTGCATTTTCTGCAAAACTAATTTATTTTCAGTTTTTCTGTTAGGATGTATATTACCTCACTATGGCATAGTAGCAGTTTAAAATTAATAAAAGTGTTAACAGGGTTTAGCATAAATTTCGTTATTTAAGAAAAAAATATCCCTGAGCATTGACCAGGATTTAAACGCAAGTTTGTTGCAGATAAAACACCATTTGAATCTTTCACTGATCCACCTGGTGGATTTTCCAGCTAGTTCAATTACATTACTGAAAAATTTAGAAACGGTGTGATTGCCTTCATGTATCCAGCAGGGGGCGCACTCTCTCTAGATAAGGTTTGTTAGGGCTGGTTTATACTTAACACCCAGAATGTGTACGTGCACACATCATGGCTGCCACACATTCCCAGAGTTCATTTGACATGACCTCTGAGAACTTCCTTATAAATTAACGCGACGTGTGTGCAAGTTGCAGTACCAGCAAAAAATCAGGGTACACAGTGTGTTCAAATTGAAATGTGACATCAGAGTCTTTGTTTACTATCAAAATGTGACAGAAAGTTTCTTTGCAGATCCTACAGGATCAATGTGAGTGTTTTGATGTTTGATGAATGGTTCCATGTGGTGAAGCAAATCATCTAAATTAAATACTGACATACAAATGTACAGTATGTGTGGTGCTTCTCATCGTCTATTTCTCATGAAGCCAATACAAGCGTCGCATATTCCCCATTGTAATGATGCGATACATTTAAAGGTCTCACATACCATCTTCTGTGTCATCTTTCTTTTTTGCACCTTCATAACAGCAAGGTACCAAAGTTTATTTGAGCCACAGAGAAAAAAATTATGGACATGGAAGAGAAAAAGGTCTGTTTTGTGATTAAAGAGAAAACACAGATCACAGTCGTACACTTAAGACCACTGGCTACACAGTTGTGCAGTACAGGCAGGGTAAAGCAAAATAACATGGTATTTTGCTTTGCCCCCATCTGTATAGTAAACACCATGGACAGAGAAAGACATCTAAAGAATAAGGTTGTGGGAGGGATTGAGGCTCTGGAATTTTACACAAAGGCTTTAGGACTCTAGTTATGTTGTAAAGACAGTTATAAATCATTCAAAGTTAGCTTTATTGACATCAAAGCCTAAAATAATAACTTTCTCATCATTATGAACCTGAACAACTGTCAGCCAACAAAAAATAGTAGGAGTTGCTAATGACTTATAATCACTCAAAAAATGCTAACCTCATTCTTTGTCCCTCTACCATAGTCTGAAAAAAGTTTAGGCATGTTTTGAGTAAAAAAATTAATGTAATCAGTATGGTTTACATTTATTGTAACATGTACAGTATGGTGTCAATTTTAGGACATTCTCCACCATCCAACAAAAGCCACCTTTCCTTTGGAAATATTGCATCCTAACTTCTACCTTGGCCAAAAAGGCATAAATCTTCTTAAGAAAATCTTCCTGCTCACTGTAATCCTCTTTCCTACCTCTTTAACACTAGAATTACCAGAGCCTACGAAAAAACTTGTAGATCCGTCCCACCTTAAATCGCCTCTTAAATCCGTTCACACCTTTCCGCCAGCGTCTTTTGTCATCTAAATGTGCTGATAAAAACAAGCTGCAAGCGGCCGGCTATTCCGTCCCCCCAACGACTTAGAACGTACACGAACTTCTCCCAGCTCATGCCTTGATTGATTATCTGGGAGTGAAATGGAGTTTTAGAGTGGAAATAATAGATTGCTATTTAGAACACACACATTTGTAAGAGTGCAAATGCAAAGACTAAAATTGTTAAGTTGAACTTTGGTAGGGCTAATTTTGAGCAGATGCGACAATGTCTAAGTAGGATACACTGGGATAAGCTTTTAAGTGTGGAGACAGTCGAGGAGCAGTAGAACAGGTTTAAAAATGTTTTACATGTAATGCATGACAGATACATACATAAATTTGGAATTAATAGGAAACTAAAAAAAACTCCACGGTGGATTATTAAAGATTTAAAAAAGAAGTTACAAAGGAAAAAACTGCTTATAAGGCATATAAGACTAATGACTGCAAAGTGAATCGTAGAGCGTATGAGAACATGAGGGCAACCATTAAGAAGGATATCAGGGAGTCTAAAATATAGTTGGAGAGGAATATAGCAGATAAGGCGAAAGAAGACCCTAAGAGAAACTTTCAGTATTTTAGTAGTAAAAGAACAGTCAAGGAGGAGCTCAAGTGCATCAGGAATATTAAAGGAGAATTAAAAGACACAGACAGTGAAATAGCAGATGCCCTAAACTTACATTTTTTTGAGGTGTTTACAAGTGAACAAGTGGACAACCTCCCAGAGGTAAACGCAACTACTAAGGAGGTACTGAGGGATTTGGAAATTGTAGAGGGAGAAGTGCTGCTCAGATTAAATAAGATGAAATCAAACAGATCACCAGGACCAGATAATATTTATCCTTGTGTTCTTAAGGAGGCTAGTGAGTACATATATAAACCCTTGACACATATTTTTAGGAAGTCACTGCGCACTGGAGAGATTCCAAAGGACTGGAAAATGCCAAATATCCCATTATATAAAAAGGGTGACAGGGCAGATCCAAGCAACTATAGGCCAGTAAGCTTAACATGCATCACAGGAAAATTAATGGAAGGAATTATTAAGGATAAGACTGAGAGACACATGGAAAGGACAGGAGTTATTCTGAAAAGTCAGCATGGTTTCAGAAGAGGGAGGTCGTGTTTTACTAACATGCTGGAATTCTACAGTATGAGGAGGCAACAAAAGGATCAAAGTGGAGCTTATGATATTATTTATCTGGACTTTCAGAAAGCATTAGATAAGGTGCCACATGAGAGGTTGGGCATCAAATTAAAAGAAGTGGGAGTTCAGGGTGATGTTTTTAGATGGGTGCAGAATTGGCTCAGACACAGGAAGCAGAGGGTGATAGTGCGAGGAACCTCATCAGAACTGGCCGATGTTAAGAGTGGTGTTCCACAGGGGTCAGTGCTAGGGCCGCTGATTTTTTTTAATATATAAATGATTTAGATAGGAATATAATTAATAAGCTGGTTAAGTTTGCAGATGATACCAAGATAGGTAGATTAGCAGATAATTTGGAATCTGTTATATCATTACAGAAAGACTTGGATAGCATACAGAATTGGGCATATTTGTGGCAAATGAAATTTAATGTCAGTAAATGTAAAATATTACACATAGGAAGTAAAAATGTTAGGTTTGAATACACAATGGGCGGTCGGAAAATCAAGAGTACACCTTATGAGAAGGATTTAGGAGTCATAGTGGACTCTGGAAGCTATCGACTTCCCGACAGAAGCTGTTGGATCGTTCTTGAACCTTTTGTGAAAGTGTTTATTTGATGTTTGGACTTCATGCTTCACACATTCTATAGTTTATGCCTATATTTTGTAACATTTATTACTAAAATATGAAAAAGTTTCTGTTTTAACAATGTGTTTACACAGATTACTGTAGAAACAGAACACACATGAAATGCATGTGTTCCAAATAACAATCTATTATTTCCACTCTAAAACTCCACTTCACTCCCAGATAATCAATCAAGGCATGAACTGGGAGAAGTTCGTGCACGTTCTAAGTCGGTGAGGGGATGGAATAGCCGGCTGCTTTCAGCTTGTCTTTATCGGCACATTTACAGGACAAAGGAGGCTGGCGGAGAGGTGTGATGGGATTTAAGGTGGGTCGGATCTACGAGTTTTTTTGTAGGCTCTGGTAATTCTAGTGTTAAAAACGGAATCCATCCTCTATCCTTTGACAACAGCCCCTTTCATCTTCTGCTGTCCGATAAAATGCCATCCCTCCTTCTGCTTCCAACCATCTACCTATTTCCTCCCTCCTACCTAAGGCCAAAATTGCATTTTTTTCCCCTTTTTTTCTATTATTATAAATTTTTATATTGTCATGTTTGTTAACACTACACAAGACACTACATTATACATATCTGCTTGAAGTATGCATTTGCTTAGCTACATTTTAAAACTTGTGCAGGATTCACTTTCTTTATTGAATCATAGGAACATTTTTTCCAAATGATTAAAATATAAACAAGCTTCAGCACCCTAAAATACATAATTGATTACTCCTATTTTAAATTATGGAAAATGAAAAATGCTTTAAATGTCGAGAAAATAAACATCCATCATAAACAGCACCCTCTGCAAAGTGAAAATAAAAAGTTAAACTTGCTATTGTTTCAAGAGCTCAATAGCACAAGGTGACTGAAGCTTAATGATTAATTACATTGTAATGAGCATGTTGACAGAAGACACATACACACACACACACACACACACACACACACACACACAGACCACTGCAGAGCTACTTGGCTACACACACTTGAGACAGGAGTCATTTTGATTACATGGCAAAACAACAGCAAATAGAGTTTAGATAAGCATTGTGGTCATTTTCAATTAGATGGAAATATTAGCTTACTTTACTCGTTTAGACGTGCAGTCAGAAGTTGGATGTTGTGCAACCTTTCACTGGTGTCATTAGGGACATTTGTTGATTTGGGTGTTTAGAGTACTGAAATCTGCATTTCCTGTAGCTCTTTGTTATCAGATCCCTTAAAAACAGTCCATTTGACAGGGTATTACATATACAGTAGTTTACTTCAGATGCATATTTTGATGTTCATATTTTCATAAATCTTTTAACCTTACATCAACCCCTACACTATCACTGTAACTGTACAACAGAGCACTCACACTGCCTGCGACAATGTATCATTCATGTTTATCACTTGTCCATTGATGTCTTGAAATACTGTACCAATGTAAACTGTCATGTTACAGTAAGGTTTTTTTTTTTCTTAGAAAAGGTTATGTTAGTTTTCAAAACATGCATTGTGCACTTGCAACACATTTATATGTCTAATAGGTTGTTTTTTGGAGACTTTTCGACTGTAGACGGATCATCGTAATCAGAAGCTAGCTGTCTGTTGGATCAAGTTAACAAGAGCACCACTGCTCTTTGCAGTTCAAAATCACTGCCCCTATTTTGAGCACCACTTTCATGAGGTGCTGGATTGTTTTTGAAATGTGACACTCAGTGATCCATCCAATTGTTTCTACCCAGTTTTACACAAAATTCACTCATGGTTGTCTTCAGATGTATATATCATATGTGTGGCTTGTGAGACTAGGCAGAAGATACTGAAACTTCCAAGCCAGTTCTGCTAAGTTCTGCAACTACTTCTCCTCCTTGGGTGTCCAGACTCTGAATTGTGCACTTCCCTACTGCCTTTAGATATGCAAATAGTAGCTTAATTACAGTACAGTAATCCCTCGCTATATCGCGCTTCGACTTTCGCGGCTTCACTCTATCGCGGATTTTAAATGTAAGCATATCTAAATATATATCACGGATTTTTCGCTGGTTCGCGGATTTCTGCAGACAATGGGTCTTTTAATTTATGGTACATGCTTCCTCAGTTTGTTTGCCCAGTTAATTTCATACAAGGGACGCTATTGGCAGATAGCTTAGAAGCTACCCAATCAGAGCATGTATTACGTATTAAATAAAACTCCTCAATGATATACGATATACTTCCTGCGTGGTGCTTGATTGTTTGCTTTTTTCTGTCTCTCTCTCTCTCTCTCTCTGCCTGACGGAGGGGGTGTGAGCTGAGGGGCTGTTTGCACAGAGGCTGTTTGCCTAGAGGATACGGACGCTTCTCTACAAAATGTCGCTTTATCGCGGTGCGTCGGCAAACTTAAAAGCACGTATTGATTTTTTGATTGTTTGCTTTTATCTCGCTCGCTCTCTCTGACATTCTCTGCTCCTGACGGTGCTCCTTTGAAGAGAAGATATGTTTGCATTCTTTTAATTGTGAGAAAGAACTGTCATCTCTGTCTTGTCATGGAGCACAGTTTAAACTTTTGACTAAAGGGTGTTATTTCATGTCTAGAGGGCTCTAATAATGTTAACAGTGTGGGAGAGTTTATAAGAGCTTAAAATATATAAAAATAACCATACAAACATATGGTTTCTACTTCGCGGATTTTCACCTATCGCGGGGGGTTCTGGAACGCAACCCCCGCGATCGAGGAGGGATTACTGTATATGCAATAAATGTGTTACACTTGTTACTACTGCTGTATTTTATTAGTTCTTGTCATATCATGTCATTTATTTATTTATTTATTTTGTCTTTCAAATTATTAGTATCTAGTCATGTACCATTTATTTTTTTGTTTATTTATTTTTTTACAGTATAGAATAGTTCTTTCTCTGATGTATATTTTGCACTCCTGTCCTGGGGAACATTAATTTGTGCCAATGTGTGCTGCAGTACTGTGTATGGATGGTATGGTAATACATCCATTTGATTTGACTTGAAGTCATTTGCATGAGGTGACACTGTTGTTCAGAAAATAATAATGTTCCTGTTGAGGATCTATAATGGTTACATTTGCTTCAGTTATTAGATGGTTGGAAGATAATTTAAACAGTTATTCTTGTTAACTTTTTTAATGAAAGAGAGCAAATGTGTGGGTTTTGCAAGGGTTTAGGTTACATTTAAGAAAATATGGTAATTTCTGAGGTTCATAAATCTAAATATCAGGATCCTAATTTCCAAAGCCAAGAGTAAACCATATAAATAATAATAATAATAAAAAATCTAAATCCCCTTAAAGTATAGTGAAAGCACAGAAGAGAACCAAAGAACAATATTGCAACTACAAATCAAGACCACATCAGAGTAATATAGGCAGCAGGTTTTTTAAATGGCCCTCTCAGGTAACTACGATGCTAATGACCAAAATATTTGAGAAGTTCAATAAGATGTTGTATCCCTGCAAACTAAAAAAATATGATAAAGGCTAAGAGACTAGAGTAAAGTTGAGCACAAAAAAATAAAACCTGGTAAAATGATAAATAACTGAGATAAACAGGGATGAAGCACAACAAAAACCATAACAAGAATAAACTTTTTATCACCAACATATACTGCATATTAGCTGTAATTAATTTAGTTAAGCTAAATTTCATCCATCCATCCTCTTCCGCTTATCCGGGGTCGGGTCGCGGGGGTAGCAGCTTAAGCAGAGAGGCCCAGACTTCCCTCTCCCCGGCCACTTCTTCCAGCTCTTCCGGGAGAATCCCAAGGTGTTTCCAGGCCAGCCGGGAGACATAGTCCCTCCAGCGTGTCCTGGGTCTTCCCCGGGGCCTCCTCCCAGTTGGACGTGCCCGGAACAGCTCACCAGGGAGGCGTCCAGGAGGCATCCTGATCAGATGCCCGAGCCACCTCATCTGACTCCTCTCGATGCGGAGGAGCAGCGGCTCTACTCTGAGCCCCTCCCGGATGATTGAGCTTCTCACCCTATCTTTAAGGGAAAGCCCAGAAACCCTACGGAGGAAACTCATTTCAGCCGCTTGTATTCGTGATCTCGTTCTTTTGGTCACTACCCATAGCTCATGACCATAGGTGAGGGTAGGAACGTAGATCGACTGGTAAACTGAGAGCTTTGCCTTACGGCTCAGCTCCTTTTTCACCACGACAGACCGATGCAGAGCCCGCATCACTGCGGATGCCGCAGCTATCCACCTGTCAATCTCACGGTCCATTCTTCCCTCACTCGTGAACAAGACCCCGAGATACTTGAACTCCTCCACTTAGGGCATTTTTAAGTATGTGAGTCTCGGATTTGGAGGTGCTGATTCTCATCCCAGCCGCTTCACACTCAGCTGCGAACCGCTCCAGAGAGAGCTGAAGATCACGGCCTGATGAAGCAAACAGGACAACATCATCTGCAAAAAGCAGTGACCCAATCCTGAGTCCACCAAACCGGACCCCTTCAACACCCTGGCTGCGCCTAGAAATTCTGTCCATAAAAGTTATGAACAGAATCGGTGACAAAGGGCAGCCCTGGCGGAGTCCAACTCTCACTGGAAACGGGCTCGACTTACTGCCGGCAATGCAGACCAAGCTCTGACACCGGTTGTACAGGACGAACAGCCCTTATCAGGGGGTCCGGTACCCCATACTCCCAGAGCACCCCCCACAGGATTCCCCGAGGGACACGGTCAAACGCCTTTTCCAAGTCCACAAAACACATGTAAACTGGTTGGGCAAACTCTCATGCACCCTCCAGGATTCTGCTAAGGGTGTAGAGCTGGTCCATTGTTCCGCGACCAAGACGAAAACCACACTGTTCCTCCTGAATCCGAGGTTCGACTATCCGACGGACCCTCCTCTCCAGAACCCCCATATAGACTTTTCCAGGGAGGCTGAGGAGTGTGATCCCTCTGTAGTTGGAACACACCCTCCGGTCCCCCTTTTTAAAGAGGGGGACCACCACCCCGGTCTGCCAATCCAGAGGCACTGTCCCCGATGTCCATGCGATGTTGCAGAGACGTGTCAACCAAGACAGTCCTACAACATCCAGAGCCTTGAGGAACCCTGGGCATATCTCATCCACCCCCGGGCCCTGCCACCAAGGAGTTTTTTGACCACCTCGGTGACCTCAGTCCCAGAGATGGGAGAGCCCACCTCAGAGTCCCCAGGCTCTGCTTCCTCATTGGAAGAAATGTTAGTGGGATTGAGGAGGTCTTCGAAGTACTCCCCCCACCGACCCACAACGTCCCGAGTCGAGGTCAGCAGGGCACCATCCCCACGATATACGGTGTTGACGCTGCACTGCTTCCCCGTCCTGAGACGCCGGACAGTGGACCAGAATCTCCTTGAAGCCGTCCGAAAGTCGTTCTCCATGGCCTCTCCAAACTCCTCCCATGCCCGAGTTTTTGCCTCAGCAACAACTGAAGCCGCATTCCGCTTGGCCTGCCGGTACCTATCAGCTGCCTCCAGAGACCCACAGGACAAAAAGGTCCTATAGGACTCCTTCTTCAGCTTGACGGGATCCCTCACCACCGGTGTCCACCAACGGGTTCGGGGATTGCCGTCGTGACAGGCACCGACCACCTTACGGCCACAGCTCTGGTCAGCCGCCTCATCAATAGAGGCACTGAACATGGCCCATTCGGACTCAATGTCCCCCACCTCCCTCGGGACGTGGTCGAAGTTCTGCTGAAGGTGGGAGTTGAAGCTACTTGTGACAGGGGACTCTGCCAGCCGTTCCCAGCAGACCCTCACAACACGTTTGGGCCTACCAGGCCTGACCGGCATCTTCCCCCACCATCGAAGCCAACTCACCACCAGGTGGTGATCAGTTGACAGCTCTGCCCCTCTCTTCACCCGAGTGTCCAAGACATATGGCCGCAAGTCCGACGACACGACCACAAAGTTGATCATCGAACTGAGGCCTAGGGTGTCCTGGTGCCAAGTGCACATATGAACACCCTTATGCTTGAACATGGTGTTCGTTATGGACAATCCGTGGCGAGCACAGAAGTCCAATAACAGAACACCGCTCGGGTTCAGATCGGGGGGGCCATTCCTCCCAATCACGCCCTTCCAGGTCTCACTGTCATTGCCCACGTGAGCATTGAAGTCTCCCAGCAGAATGAGGGAATCCCCAGAAGGTATGCCCTCTAGCACCCCCTCCAGAGACGGCGCATACGCACAAACAACAGTCAGGACCCTTCCCCCAACCCGAAGGCAGAGGGAGGCCACCCTCTCGTCCACTGGGGTAAACCCCAATGCACAGGCTCCAAGTCGGGGGGCAATAAGTATGCCCACACCTGCTCGGCGCCTCTCACCGAAGGCAACTCCAGAGGGGTAGGGAGTCCAGCCCCTGTCAAGGAGATTGGTTCCAGAGTCCAAGCTGTGCGTCGAGGTGAGTCCGACTATATCTAGCCGGAACCTCTCGACCTCGCGCACTAGCTCAGGCTCTTTCCCCTTCAGAGGGGTGACATTCCACGTCCCAAGAGCCAGTTTCTGTAGCCGAGGATCAGACCGCCAAGGTCCCTGCCTTCGGCCACCACCCAACTCACACTGCACCCAACCTCCTTGGCCCCTCCCATAGGTGGTGAGCCCATGGGAAGGAGGACCCACGTTACCTCTTCGGGCTGTGCCAGAGTGGGGCCCTGGTGACCCGCGTCCGGGCAAGGGAAAACGTTGTCCAGAGTTTTTGTTCTTCATCGGAGGTTTGTTGAACCGCTCTTTGTCTTATCCCTCACCAAGGACCAGTTTGCCTTGGGTGGCCCTACCAGGGGCATAAAGCCCCGGACAACATAACTCCTAGGATCATTGGGACACGCAACCCCCTCCACCACGATAAGGTGACGGTTCAAGGAGGGGGCTAAATTTCATCACTGTCATAAATTTCCAGCATAAATCACCAATTCCACCATAGCTGAATTCAGAGTCTGATATTGTTTGTAGTTGTTATTTCAAACCCTGAAGTGATTTCCCCAGTAGTTTGTTTCTTTTAGGTAGATATACACACCCTAACTGAACTCTGACGTACACCAAAACAACCAGACTGAGAAATAGTTGTCTCGGTGCAGTATCGAGCAATCCCTGGAGCAGTTTACATGAGGTGTGAATGTGATCTGGTACAGGACCATTCTAACTGTAGGAAATACTGTATTGTGCATTATATGAGAAAATTTATCCATGCTGTGGTTGTCATGTTACGCCATTCCTGCCAATACTTATATAATCCCAGAATAAAAAAATACACATACTTAAAAATGTAACACAGTTGCATAAACAGTGGCACAAGTGCCAGTCAGTCAGAGAAAGCCTAGCACCAGATTCAGGTTCACAGCTTCTCTGTCTTTGATTGGACAGCCTACTGGAGAGCACATACACAACATCATATACTGAAGTGAAACTCACCTGATAAGTCTAGTGTCTGAATGAAAAGTGTGTCACTGAATGCCTTCAGCAGAGCATGACATCTTCTGTAGAATCACCTAGATGTAATATGTCCTTTTTGTAGTATGCACAGTTACTTATTTTTATGTACTCCTCTGGTTGTCAGATATTTAGCATTCATAGAGCTGAGAGTTTAGAGAGCTTAAATAAAGAAACCACATAATTTTTGCAAATACAATGGTGTATAAATGTAGTTGCAGTTGATGTCAACCCTCTGATTTATTTTTTTTCCCAAATAATAATTTCTGCCCATTGAAAGAATTTCAAAAAATGCTTGCCAGATTTTTTTACATGCTGGTTCACTTGAATTAGTGGCTATTAAGGAGATTGCTTTATGAATTAAATTGCTAACTACTTTGGCCTTCTTAGTTAGTGTTAGAGTAAAATACAGCCCACCAATTACTTTTACAGTCGACTAATTAAAAGCATCCTGCTGAAAGAATCTTGTTTTTCAACGCAAACAACAAAGTGTTGTGATCTTCTGCCACAATAAATCACAAAAAAAGAGAACACACCTGCAAATACCCAAAGGAAAAACCAGGCTGCTGTTCTGCCCTCTCTAAACATTTTGCTTGCATAATGTATGTAAGAGTAAGTTTAGAGTAGATGGAGGAAAGAAGGAAATAAACAGCTATATGTCGCTCATTACTTCCCTGCTTTTTGTGTGTTGCTCACACTGAATACCAGGCACTTAGTGAAATGTAATAGCCTCACTCCAATCAGCTTAGCTCCTACTACAATGGCAGGCCTTCTGACCTCTACAGGCCCAAAATGGAGGTACAGCTTTTAAAAAACCAAACATCAAGAAATATGCACACAAAGAGTAAAGTAAAATTGCGAAAAACCCCAAGCTCAAAAAACCAAAGTTCTTTTAATAATTAGATAATTGTTAGTGTAGCTGCTGAAATAAGGTATGGTCAAGCACAGGTAAAACGTGTGTCTAAAGAAATCTTACAGTCCAAAAGTTTGTTTTTAAAATATTTAGTGAAAGTTAAAAGCAAATAATCCACACAAGAATAAAAGAAAAAATAGTTACACACATAGAATAAAAGGCAAAAACAGGGACAAATGCATCTTGTCTATACTTAGCTTTTCTTGAGAAACTTTAGTTATTTCTGTATTTAAAAGTTCTTTACTTCTTCTTTCTATACTTAAAGGTTCTTAATTTCTTATATACTTAAAGATTCTTAGCTTCTTCTTTCTATACTTAAAGGTTCTTAATTTCTTCTTCTGTATTCCTTAAGCATACGGTTCAACAATTAAATAAGTGCTGTTTTACGAGTTACTTCACACTCAAAAGGCCCGTAGGCTGGTTGGCATATAGGCATGTGTCCAGACACGGTTTAAAACCTTATGCCTTCCATACCTTACTCAAGGCAAAGCTGTCATTAACTGAAGCACATTGTTCACTCAAAGCTGTTAGAAATGGCAGGAATGTACCAATACAATTTTATTCACGGGGGTTATAGGAACCACCCATAGACTATGCATTGTCATCTAGTAAAATATTCATGAATCTTATAGAACTAGGAAAATGGCTCTTACAATTAGAAACAATTCAGAATGATGTCAAAAGCAAAGTAGAATCAAAAATAGAGCAAAGTGGCAAACCTAAAAGCAAACGAATCTAATAGTCCACAAACGAAAAATTAATACCTTTAATGAAAATACCAGGGATCCAAATGCAAAAAATCAAAAGGAAAATGAAGGAAACTAAATGAAACAATGCAGATGAATGAATTTCAGCTTCTCCTACATAACTGCTTGAGCAGTTATCCAGCCACATCATTAGGTGGCCCTGCTAATTGGGTTCCACATAATGGAGACTGGGCTGATAACAAAAATATTACATGGGAACTTAATATGATAAAAAAAAATCAAAGTATAAACCACATCATATTAAACAAAATACATAAAGAATCAAAAAACAAAAATATAATAAGAGTGTTCAAAATTATATGTAATAACAAAAAGACTAAATAAATAAAAAAACTCACACTAAGGCAACTAGTCTGCTTAAATCCTAACACTGAGTCTGAAAACACTCATGATTAGGACCTTTCACATTGCAGCTCACAACATGTTAACATTTGCAAAGATAAATAGCATCTTTATTGATATTTGACGTTTGGTCTAACAGCTTAAAATGTTTTTATTGTAAAAGTAAATTGATTTTTATTATTTTTTGTTGTTTTCACTTATTCTTTGCTGTAAAGTTATTATTTTCCATTAAACTCTAGGTAGAGCTATTAAGCATGTGAAGGACACCATTTATACTACCGAAAGTGGGCTTAGAAGAGGCATTCCAAAGGTTTTAGTTGTTCTTACTGATGGAAGATCTCAAGATGATGTTAACAAAATTAGCAAGGAGCTACAAATGGACGGTACGTACAAACAATGCACAAATTTGCCTTATGATATAGAAATGCTTTGTCATGATGTGGAGAGATTCCTCCAGGCATAATATGGTGAAGCCCCCAAAAGAAGTCAGTAAGCAGGCCAGAACCCTACCTGGTCTGCCTAGGAGATGCAATCCTAACTTCAGCCAGGCCCCAGGATGAGGAGCTGGCAAAACATCTAATAGAATATATCCAAAATATGTCGCAAAAAAGCCCAACAAAAGACTTGTGCTCAGACAGGCAGGCAAAAAATATTTATTAAAAAAATAATTTATTAACAAAAGCTCTGTGACAACAAATTTCTCCAACAACAGCAAAAAGGGATGCCCAAGGGAAATTTGAAAGCAAAGTCCTAATACAATAATCCAATGACAGTAGTCAAAAATGGAGCGAAAATGTTGAAATCCAGCAATCATAAAAAAAAGTAAATGCAGAACAGAATAGAATTTACCAACATCAAGCTTTGACAGTGTATCCCACTGAACTGCCAGTCTCCACAACCTTTATAGGGCTAAGGGCAGTTCCTAGATAGAGATGAACAGGTGGCTCTGCCTCTTGAAGAAACCACCCACAAAACACAAGTAGCATAACAGAACATATACAGTACTTCTACATAGAAACACAAATTCATAATATTATAAATATAAAATAATTATCATAACAGCAATATAAGCAGAAAAGATGTAAAAAAGAAGCACAAACTGAAAATACTGTACATGAACTGGTCGACACATAACATACTTTTAAGATTTTTGACAGCCACATATACAGTATAAGCCATTTAGATTGAAGAAATACTGTATACATATTTCAAATTTATAACCCTCATGAAGATTTATTTTTAATTTGCAGTATTTCTTTATAGAAAATAGAGTATTGTTTTACGGTTTGTCCAGACTAATCCGTCAAGTCCAAAAACTTGACAATTTGTTCTGTTATTTTTTCAGTATAGTTAAATATTTTTTCCAACATTTTTTAATTAATGTATACTGAAGCTTCAGAAAGATGTTATTTCCTAAAAATTATGCAAACCCTTTGTTTATCATAGAAGGGCCTTAGCGTAGCCTTATTTTCATTTTCATTCTTTATTACATAGACGTGCACATAGTGTCCTAAATAACCACTTTAGCCCTTATAACATTACCATCACCAAACTGTCAGCTTCACGTTTCCTCTAGAGTACCAAAACAAATAGGTGAGAAAGAAGATTTTCTGTTTTATTTATAAAAAAAGAAACAAAGTAAAGTGTGTGTGACAAAGTAATTCAGTACAACGTGAATGAGTAGAAGTTACTCTTAATATGCTTTAGATAACCAGATGGATCCTCACATTGGTAAGCAGATTGATCTCTACTGTAGTCTGGGCATAGTTTCTGGATGATGGTCTGATAGGAACTGCTGAGCTTCTCCTTTAGGCTAAATTTATGCTTGTCTTGTGCTTCCTTACTTTTTGGACCAATAGGATGTCACACCAAAGGGCTGACTCTCCTGGTTCAGATCTCATGCTTTTTGACCAGTTCTATTTAGACGTGACTTATGTCCTTACTAACCCAGCCTAGGTCAAACCTGCCTTTGTCCTTGCAGGTCTAGTCTATACAGGTACTGATCTATTGTGTTCTCTGAGTAGCATAGACACATCTGAGAACAGGTGTCCCTCAAGATCTATTCATAATTAACAAGGTCTTTATCTAATCTACTCTTAAGAACTATTAACGGTTAACAAAATCTTTTTCTCTCTTTCCTGGTATGTGGTAAGTACAAGAACATTTTTACAAGAAATGTTTCTAAAAGATTTTTTTCTCTAAGTACATAATATTCTATGTAGAAGAAAAAAGCAAATCACACCAACATCATGATACCCTCTAAAAGCTATTATAAATGTAAAGAGAAGTAAATAAACATGTGCTTTGAATGTGATTATTTAACATAGCGTAACTGCAAAAACTATGTTTTTCTACAACTTTACAGCAACAGCATAGAGCAGTGCTCATCCTGTACTGTACGGAGACTTTTATTTTGTTAAATTAATTTTGCTCTTAAATGCTGCAGTATATAAAGTTTGTAATATTTAGAAAGTTAGCCAGCAACTTCACATTTCATGCACAAATGGATCACAAGTGTATAATATGCAGAGTTTCTCATAATCCTTATTTTAAGTACCCAAGGTTCTAATTCAGAAAACTACTGGTAACACCAATGTAAAGTTTCCACCACCAATATTAAAGAATTACTGTACATCTTTTACAGTACTGTACCTGTGAAATGTGATGTTAACTTCTGTTTTTCACTTTCCAGGCTATGTCATTTTTGCAATTGGATTTGCAGATGCTGATTATGGGGAGTTAATACATATTGCCAGCAAACCAAGTGATCGCCATGTTTTTTTTGTGGATGATCTGGATGCGTTTAAGAAAATTGAAGAACAGCTTATTACTTTTGTCTGTGAGGCAGCATCTGCAAGTAAGATCCTGAAAAACTAAAAGTGATACAGAAGGAAACTTTAAAGCTTTCCTAAGAGACTGTTGTGCCTAATTTGTGCAGTAGTATATGCATACAGGGTATGAAAAATTGTTTCAAAGGTGATACTGTATGTATCTTTATAGTTTGGCTTTAAGACATTGCTGTATTGTTGATTATTTTTAATGTAATATGAATAATATTATAATATATAGTATACATCCTTTTCCTGTGTTTTAGCCAATTTTGTATCTACACACTACACACTGAACTTCTACTTCTTTTCATTTGGGGCACAATTATTATTGAATAGCTTCTGAAAATCAAAAAAGTCTTATTTAGCCATTCAAATTCATGCTTTTCATAAAAAAATTAATGATTTGCTTCCTGAGTAGCAGTACATAATGAGAATAGCTGTATTAAATATTTTATGCTGCAGTTTAAATGTCTAAGTATTGTCGATTGTAATAGAAATGTGTTTTTTTGCCATCTGATATATGTTCATAGAGGGCTAGATAATGAGTTAAGGATGAAAAATACCATCATATTCCTAATCACTGACCTTGAAATAGTCTAAAGTAGTGCTCCATATGCTTAAGTTTGAAATTTATAATTTTTAACCTTCTGGGAGTGGTCCTTACAGGGCTAGAACCAAAAGTAAAGAATTAAATATTAGGAATATAATTTACTTGATCACCAACCTTTAAATAACACTCCACATGTAAATGCTCAACATCTTCCATAACTAGACATAAAGATTATTCAAATTGTGCATGCTTTTGCCGGGATTTTCTTGTACCAATGAGTCGGGAGATTCCAGACCAAAAAAAAAAACCTGACGTAATTTCAAAGCATTCATAAGTAGTTCTTATGAACACAGTAATATTAAATATACCTCTCTAGTCGTATGCTTTTGTTGCTTCTTCATAGAATTCCAGCATATTAGTAAAACACAACCTCCTTCATCTGAACCAATGTTGACTGTTTACTAATACTCCTGTTCTTGTTCTGTAATATTCAATCATTTCCTTAACTGTTTCTTTGATTAAGTTAACCATAATTCACAATAAGCCTACTGGCCTATAGGTACTTGGATCTGCCTGATCCCCCTTTGCATGTAACGACGGGCGCTGAGCAGGCTCCTGTCAATCATGGAGAATCCACTGCATCCACTGAAAACAGTATCATCTCCAGACAGAGGAGCAGCTTCAGCGACAGACTGCTGTCACTGTCCTGCTCTACTGACAGACTGAGGAGATCTTTCCTCCCCCTCACTATGCGACTCTTCAATTCCACCCGGGGGGTAAACCTTAACATTATACAAAGTTATTGTCTGTTTTACCTGCATTTTTATCACTCTTTAATATTGTTTATTTTTATCAGTATGCTACTGGAGTATGTGAATTTCCCATTGGGATTAATGAAGTATCTATCTATCTATCTATCTATCTATCTTTGCTATTTTCCAGTCCTTAGGAATTTCCCCACTACATAGTGACTTTCAAAAAAATATACATCAGGGGTTAACACAGTATATGCATTTGCTAGCTTCTTTAAGCATTCAATGATATCTATTTTCTGGTCCTGGTGATTTAAGCAGTACAGTAATCCCTCCTCGATCGCGGGGGTTGCGTTCCAGAATCCCCCGCGATAGGTGAAAATCCGCGAAGTAGAAACCATATGTTTGTATGGTTATTTTTATATATTTTAAGCCCTTAGAAACTCTCCCACACTGTTTATAAATATTCTCTGTACAGTTATACTAGTAAACCCTCGTTTATCGCAGTTAATCTGCTCCAGACAGATAAATGAATTTCCACGAAGTAGGATTCTTTATTTATAAATCTAATATTTTCGCAGTTAGAGCATAGAAAACCTGTTTACGACCTTCTAAATATGTTTTTTTTAACATTATTAGAGCCCTCTAGACATGAAATAACACCCTTTAGTCAAAAGTTTAAACTGTGCCCCATGAGAAGACAGAGATGACAGTTCTTTCTCACAATTAAAAGAATGTAAACATATCTTCCTCTTCAAAGGAGTGCGCGCCTCAGGAGCAGAGAATGTCAGAGAGAGCGCGCACCAGAAAAGTAAACAAGCAAAAATCAATAGGGCTGTTGGGCTTTTAAGTATGGGAAGCAGCACAATAAAGCAGCTGCAATAAAGGGATCAATGTGAAGGTAGTCTTTCAGCATTTTTTACAGGCGCGTCCGTATCTTCTAAGCAAACAGCCTCTGTGCAAACAGCCCCTCTGCTCATACCCCCTCCGTCAGAAGCAGAGAAAGAGAAGCAAACAATCAAAAATCAATACGGGCTGTTAGAGCTTTACCGCGCGGGAAGCATATCTTATATCATTGAGGAGTTTTATTTAATACGTAATACGTGCTCTGATTGGGTAGCTTCTCAGCCATCCGCCAATAGCGTCCCTTGTATGAAATCAACTGGGCAAACAAACTGAGGAAGCATGTACCATGAATTAAAAGACCCATTGTCCGCAGAAATCTGAGAACCAGCGAAAAATCTGTGATATATATTTAGATATGCTTCCATTTAAAATCCGCGATGGAGTGAAGCCGCGAAAGTCGAAGCGCGATATAGCGAGGGATCACTGTACTTATCCCTCTAAGATCTCAAAATCTCTTAGGAACCTCTTTAGTAGTTACTGTTACTACTGGAAAGATTCCAGCTTCTTCACATGTGAAAACTTCAGAAAAATGCAATTTTAGAACATTAGCAATTTCACTGTCTATACAGTATATTTTAATAGTGTTCCTAATACACTTCACCTCCTCCTTGACTATTCTTTTGCTACTAAATACTCAAAGAATCTCTTTGTGTTATCATCATTCACATTTTTGGTAATATTTGTCTTTAACTGACCTTTAATTTCCTTAATATTCTTTTTAATTGTTGCTTGCCCCCCATACACCCTACAATTAGCACTGGAGTTGTTAGTATTATATGCTTTATATAGATGTATTTTTATCTTCTTATTTACTCAATTAGGAGTTTTTTTTCTTTTTTTGGTGTTTTTATTTATTTCTTCTAAGGTTTGATGAGCTTTTCCTGCATTAGATGTAATATGTTTTTAAACCTGTTGCATTGTCCCTTGACTGTTTCTATGTTTAAAATCCTTTTCCATTTTATTTCTTTTAGATTGATTCAATTGAAACAAATTTGCCTTACTAAACTTAATGTTTTAGTTTTTACATCTACACTCTGCCAAAGCACTGTGAACAATTTATGGTAGTGATCCAGTCAACTCTACACCCTGAATTCCATCCTGGTTATTACAAAATGCTAAATCTCTCATTGTGTTTTAACTCACTGTGTTAAAAGACAGTCAGTAATTATGTCTAAAAACATTGTACTTCACTATTTGTAAAATTAGCCCAGTTAATATTTTAGTAATTAAAGTTCTTCTTGACTTTGGTGTCCCCCATTAAACTTACCTTTTTAACATTATATAAAACAGGGGTGTCAAACTCCGGGCCTGGAGGGCCGCAGTGGCTGCAGGTTTTCATTCTGACCCTTTTCCTAATCAATGACCAGTTTTCACTGCTAATTAACTTATTTTTCCTTCATTTTAATAGCCCTTATTGTAAGGATTCAGTCCTCTGAATTGATTCCTTCATTAAATGGCAGCCGAAATGAAATGTGAAACGAGCCAACAAATGACCAGCTAAAACAATTTCACTCCAATCACTTTCTTAATGAGAAGTTTATTCTTGCTGTTAATTAAACCCATTATTTAATTCAATGGCTTGTTGCTATTCTCATTTTGCCACAGCAGACATTTCCAAAACTGTTGATTTTTCTGTTTTTTCTAAGAACATCGTCAAGATGTTTTGGTGACCTGAGCAATCGGCCTCACCAAGACAGTGATGGGCGCAGGTGAGGTGGTCATATGGCGGCTCGTTTTGTGTCTCATTATTGTTTGGCTGCTAATTAAAGGAAAAGAGACAACTAAGGGTTCTGAGTCAAGTTAATTAAAACTGAGGCAAAAGAAGTTAATTAGCAGCAAAAACTGGTCACTATTGAAGAAGATGGTCAGAATGAAAACCTGCAGCCACTGTGGCCCTCCAGGACTGGAGTTTGACACCCGTGATATAAAAGATACACATTAAAACTATTGTCTGTTTTTTTTTTTTTGTTTGGTGGGTCTGTAGCACAGTCCTAAAATAAGGCCTCTGCCGTTAATACATTCTAGTCAAATTGAGATGTCCTCGCTAAGATGTGGCTCATCATCCAATTGAAGAAGACATGCGTTTAAATTTTGTTCTTCATAAATCGCAACCCCGCACTTATTCTTTTTTGTCTGCCTCAAAAACTGTGTAACCATCTATGTAATATTGATCCTCATCTTTGTTAGTCAAGTTACTATTATTACTATAATATTATAATTATGCTCAGCTACATACAACTCCAACTTACAGCCACCTTAGGGGTGCACACTGTCTCCCTTAAGGATCTCTGGGCCTGGTCTGCCAGTTCTCGACTACAATAGAGGCTACACACCTCCTCAAGTTCAGCTACCTTCAGTTTGAGGTGCTGGATCAGCTGGCAGTATCTTCTGCAGACATGGCATTAAGCAGGCTTGATCTTTCCATGCGATACTCCAAAATGTGGTTTCCATTGTATTAGCTCATTGTTAAAATATGTAATTGGGTTGCTGATCTTCTTAACCCCCTTTTATTAAAATATTAAAATTAAGAATCTAATTTAAAAAATTTACTGTTGCTGTTTAACTCCTTAAATCCCCTTAATCGCCTGTAATACTCTCACTCTTCGACTGTCTGCTTTGTGCCTTTATTTAAAGTTAATAAACTATTACTTTTCCACTTCTTCCTTACTTGGCTGTTTTTCTAATTCTGCAATTGTCCTGCTTGGTGTTTTTTTTTTTACTTTCAAGTGTTGTGTTCCTGCCTACACTGTTTGTGCTTAAAATGTGCTCCTCCCTAATAGTGAACACTTGTGTCTTTTCTTTCTTGCTAGCGCTAACTCTCCCTGACATGAGCCTTAGTAATCGTTTTTATACCCTAATTCCTTCTCACTAAGAAAACTTGCTTACTGAATGCTATCTGCTGCTCCGACTTTTGCTATTTTACTTGCTGGCTTGTTGGTTTCTACCTCTCCTTCCCTGTATGAATGCCAGGTAACCCTTTACTTGATCAATTTCAGTTATAAGGAATTATAGTAACTTTTAACTTCTCACTGATATTATATTGATTTACTCACTGTTTTGCTGTCTTATGCTGCTGCTTTCAGTGCTCTGCACCCTGCCGATGCTACAAGTTTGAACACAAATACCTTTTCAAACACTCAGCTACCTTTGTTCTGTTGCAGGTGAAAAAACTCAGGAAAAAAGCCTTTTATATGAAAAAAGCTGTTAAAAACTCCCAAACATCCCTTTAGCGACAACCAAAAATAAAGTTTTCAGGAGAAAAAGATAGATTTTAATTCATTCCCATACAGAAGTAACACTAAGCACTTCCTTCACTTCCAATACTCAAGGATGAAGTCAGCACATCAGTACGTCAGTCTCAGTAAATGTAGTCAAAAAAAGAGAGAAACACACTAGTACTATTGCTTTTAGATTTTCTAGTCAGTTATTGTGTAGCCTTCTAGCTTTGTCAGTCTAGGGATATGACGGGTAAGGTATCTAATAGAGATTGCAAAGTTAGTTTTCTCTGTATAGTTGTTCAGCATATTATATATTTATTTGCAGATAATCTGCTGCTCCTTTGGAAACAGAGAATTTAGTTGAGATTGTTTGGATATGTAGTTAGCATGCCAACCTGGTCTTGTGCCAGGCTTCTGGAAGAGAATATAGCTTAGCCCACTGGGAGAAGTTCCTGGGGCAGGTCCAAGACAAGCTAGAAGGATATCCCATTCTGATATAAATATGTCAGGTGGAACTATTGTATTGTTTTTGTATTTATATTTTCACCTTCTATTAATCTCACATGGATAAGCAGTAAAGATAGTAGATGAACTAAAATGTTTCTTTAGTATTAAAGTAAGTAAACACAACCAGACACAATCCCTTCATGTTCCTTAAACCAAGTACTGTACAAGTAAGTTATTAGTACAATATTTGTTGCTCTTTCAAATCATTACTTAGAACCTCTCATGATATTCCTTATTTATATCTCTTTTGCAGCCTGTCCTTCTGTGCTTATGAATGGTAACACACTAGCAGGTAAGCCAAAATCACTTAAGATCTTTGAAAATTTTACTTGAAAAGTCATAATACAGTTGACAGAGATTTTATTTACTTATTTTAGAGTAGAAGTAGAGTATCATATAGTTCTTTACTTGTTTTGCACTTGTCTTGTGTTTATGTATATGTTGCACCAAAGTCCTGGGGAACATTATTTTGTGCCACTTTAAGCTGCAATACTGTGTTTGGATGGTTTGACAGTAAAGTCACTAGACACAGTGACTTTAATAAATGTTTGTGTTTTTCGTTGCAAAATGATGAGTCAATTGATGTATGTGACACAGCTCTTGTCTTCATTTGTATGTATTGGAGCATTAACAAAGAATTACTTGGGATGACTAGTTTGGGAAAAAAGGGAAGTATGAATGTTTACAATGCTTTCAAAAATGTTATATCTGAAATAAAATTACCCTGTTATAAGCTAGTCTCAGTTTTCACTGATAGAGCAAAATTAATGATTATCTAAAAATAAAATGTGAATTTCCCCTTGGGATTAATAAAGTATCTAAATTAATGATTATCTAAATAAATGTGAATTTCCCTTTGGGATTAATAAAGTATCTATCTATCTATTGTGAACGTCACCCAGGCACAGACAGGCAGACATGTTGTTTTTCACCCACCACACGTTTATTTACAAATATATTTACAAGTTCAAAAGTGCTCACACAACCCCCAAAGTCCTGGCCAAACACAATGTCTTTCTTCGGGCCGCCTCCACTCTCTCTTCTCCTGCTTAGTCCTTCTTCCACCCGACTCCAGCCTCGAATGAAGGGAGGCGGCCCCTTTTATCCTCACCCGGATATGCTCCAGGTGCTCCCTGGCAATCACTCGCCGACACGCCCCTGTGTGGCAGAAGTGCTGGCTGTACTCCCGGAAGCACTCTGGGTGTCCCTGCTTCTCTTCCCTCCAGTACTTCCTGGTGTGGCGGAAGTACTGAGGTCCAGGGTTCCCAAGGCATTGGGGCACCCCCTGGCAGTGACCACGGGCTCCTACAGGGTTGGGCTTCCATGACCTCAACCCGTGGCCCCCAAAGCAACCAGGGTGGCGGCCCCCACGTGATCCAAGGTGGGCGCACGCCCTCTTCTGGTCCATCAAGGCATCCCAGCTGGGTCGTTGCCCCAGCAACCTCTGACACTATCTAATGATATGAAATACAAATGGTTCCCTTGCCTTATGCAAAAAAGATGATGAATTTCCTAATTTTTCGAATTATCATGGTATAATTCGCCAAAAATATTAGCCATTGAACAGTTAAATACAAAACAAATTGTGAACATTTCATTTAAAATGGGCAATTGGATTAAGGTACAATCTCTTCAAAGATGTCATTTGAAGGACAACCAGAGTTATTATTGCATACAGATTTAAAGTGGCTTAGTAAAATTACATTTTTTCAAAGATTTCAAGATTTACTTGACAAAAGTATAATTATTTTTGAAAACAGAAACGGTGACTACAGAAAACTGTGATTAAATTGACACTGTGACTTGCAATTTTAGTTGATTTTACTAGAAAAGTGAGCACTCTGAATTTATAATTGCAAGGGAAATATTAGACCATCAGTAAAATGATCATCATTATCGGTGCATATAAGAATTATATTCCAATATTAATCTCTGATCTTCAAGAACAAACTTTTGTTCCCTTCTAAAATATTAAAAGAGCATTTGCAAATTCATCCTGGTTTCATTTGGAACTCTTGAGAAATATGTAGCTGAAGTTTGTAATGTTACAGAGAATGTTAAATTTTGTGATTTCAAAAAGATTGAAGAAATTGTTTGAGTATTTAAAGGCTAAATGTATTGTGCGTATAATATCTAAAATATTTAATTGGGGGAAAAAGTGGAAAAGCTTTTTTCCTAAAAGCTCATGCTTCAGAAGGATATTTTTTGAAGGCGGTTATTTATTGTGGCAGGATCTGCCACTCTCCTATACAAAGATACAGCAGTCAGGCAGTGTCTATGCCGCCACAGTTTGTGTGTGGTCATGTGACTGGATGGCTACGTCTGATTAGTGAAACAGAGTCTTGTGATTGTTGTTGCTATGTCTGATTGGTGAAACGGAGTCTTATGATTATTATTGCTACATGTGATTGTGAAACAGTCATGCAGTAGATCCACTGGTGGCTTCTCTCTGGCAAAAATATAGTGTAATTTGTACATGGAAAAAAGTAACGAGTCGAGTGTTGCCCAGTGTAGCGGAGTAAGAGTAGCATTTCTTCTTCACAAATGTACTCAAGTAAAAGTAAAAAGTATGGTGCAGTAAAACTACTCTTAGAAGTAAAATTTTTTCAAAAAGTTACTCAAGTAAATGTAACGGAGTAAATGTAACTCGTTACTACCCACCTCTGCCTCTGTCCTACTCAAAATTAGTGGTGTTACCTAGTTATCCGAGGTGATGATAATTCAAAAGAAATATTGCTTTTTGTGTTTTTATTTAACATTTTAATTGTGATTCCTGGTTTAGCATTTAAATTTGGCAAAGAATAGGACTTATTCTCAGTATAACATTTTTCTGATACTTCAGCTGTTTCTTCTCCTGGTCACCTCTATTAATTTTGTTAGCCTTTCTTTTTCTCAGCAAACTCGTTACAGTTTACACATTACATTAAACCATTGCTCTAAGTCAGATTTACCCTAGGTCTGATCCATTCACAAATATACCTTCAGAAGTGATATACAAACTGTGGACCACAAACAAAACAGAGATTAATAAACAAAATAGCACACTAAATTTACTTCCAACCTGTATCCAGCAAGGGGTGCATGCTCACTGAGAAGAAGTTCATTAGAGATTACAACCTTTACTAAACCAAAAGTATAAATAAAGATATGTCTTATCCTAGTGGCATGACAGTAATTCTAAAAGACTAAAAGAAAGATTATACTAGCTTCTGTATAACAAAGGCTTGACGCTCAGAAGAATATAACACTCAAAAGAAAGCTATTCTTGGCAAAAGTACATTTGTGATCAACTCTTGTCCAACTTCAAAGCAGAGTGTGGTAAGGCATGTTATCCTAGCCATGGGCAACAGCAATTACTTCCATCTGTCCGTAGGTGAGCTCCCAGGGCTCCATGCAGTTGTCCAATTTTTATACCTTATCTTTGACTGTGCAACCTCCAAACATGGGTAAAATGTGTTTGTCAATTAGTAAATAGCACATGGTTACAGTAGTGGTTGCTTGCTTGGGAAACCTTGAAATAACTGTTGACTCTGACAACCCAAGCCAAACATGGCACATTAGAACTTAAGTAACACTTGACTCATCTCATCTCCCTGTCAGGCTCATCCTGTCAGTTGGATTCCTATAAAATAATGTATATGCATACCCCTCAAAGATCACAGTGGAACACTTAAAACCTTTGCCTACCGATCCAAACACAAGTTCAAAAATCAGATGTCCTAAATATCAAAGCTAGAAATTGAAAACTAACAAATTAAGAAGCCTATAGTGTGTGAAGAATGCAAATCTTAAGCAAAGATATAGTATAAAGGCACAAAAGGCAAGCCAAAGAACACAGTTGCTTATACAAAGTAATGGTACAGCATTATGGCTGTGGCAGCAGCAATTGGCTTATTTAGGACACTCATATTGTATAAATGCAGCACCCATGATTCCTTATCAGAAAACCTTTTGGTAATTGTGTGGCAATTACAAGACAACACAGAATAAAGTCACATTCTTATGAAATAAAGTATGAAACTGTTTAGATCACTGGCTATATTAAACTAGAAGATAAAAATTCAATGAGAAGTCTGTTAATTAAACCTTGATCTTACCTTCAACTTCGCTACTGCGGAACCTATTTCATAAATAATTTAGAATGGCTATAAAGTTGGTGTTGTGATTAACTATCTTGGCTTGTGTTCCATTGTAAGTTGTCATAGCAAACAGACTGAGGAGCTGACCACTTTTGTATTCTTTCATTGCTGGAGTTCCCCACTCATAAATTGCTAGTTTTTTTTACATATTGCTTCACAAGTGGTTTCCATTTTTCAGCCCATATCCCTATCACTTGAAAAACATTGCTGGATCTTTTGGCCCTTGTGATAAATACAACCTTTTAAAGACAGACAGTCATATTTTGCTTACACCTTATTGTTACACTGACTAGGAGAGCTGTTTTTGCCAGGCTCCCCTGATTCAGAGCAGAAAACTATTGGGAAGACTCACTGCCACATTTTCTATGTTAGTATGAACTGCTTTTTTTCTGAACTCCCCGTCCCCTTTTTTGGTTTTAAATAATATGTAAGAGTGCAAACAAAGAACTCATATGAAGTTTTTTAAGCACTACAAACCCCATTTTCACTACATTATGTAATGTATGTTGTATATGTATAGTGGTACACTCAGGGCCGAGTGTAGCATTTTTGCTGCCCTAGGCCAAGCTGTAAATGGCACTGCCACCCTCTTTGCTTTGAGTGGAATCGTCACTGGCAGACCTGTACATAGAAACCTAGGGACATGAGAGAGAAGCTAGGACTAAGGAGAGCGAAATGTGGATGGGTTTGATACAAAAAACATTCCTGAGGGGTGACATTTCAGATAAAACATAGGAATTGGCCCATATTTGAAGGCTTTATTTATTTATTTGTATCTAATGTTTATGTAAAGAAAAGAAAAACACATTTGTTTCACATAATCCAGTTACAATTTATGTTTGAGTGTCTTTGTAGGTCTTTATTTAAAGCACTATCCAGTCTGGTATCTTATGGTGATGGTGACAGCTTGGATATATTTTTACCAAGGCAGCTTCATATACATTTCATTTAAATTAAATAAACAAATTGACAAATGTAGTATAATTTGAAAAAATCAATGACATTGAGGAATAATTATCTTTAAACATTTACCCATAATTCCTATTTACTGAACCTTCATGTATGCAAACTAAGGAATATAAGTATCCAATCAATGCATGATATCAGAGAATTATTCAGTGATAGACTATGGAGTACTTTTTTAAGCATGACAAAAGTGAATTTTGTATATGCTGGTGAAAAGCAGAGATTTATATTTTCCAAGTTTTAATACAAGTCTTAATGTAAGCCCATTTGGCAGTTATAGTTTGAATTAAATCAACATTTAACAATGAATTCATGAGCTGTATTCCTGTTGCCATTTTGTTCAATTTTTTTTTTGTATGTCTATCTCCTATATTGCATGAGTTTAAGGATTATTATTACCATTATCATTACTGTTGTTTGTGTTATTGTTGGATTATTGTCCATATATTTTTATGAATATATGTTTTATGACAAGTTATCACCCATACAAAACAACAGAAACTGTGTGTGTACTTAAATAAAGAAATGTGCTGAAAATGAGAATGGTGCATCCTGGAATTTGGAAGACCATGTGTAGGTCTTTCAGACATTATAGGATAGGCTGGCATTATCCATTTTGCCAAGCTGGAACCCAAGTCCTGGCTTAGTACGCTACTGACAGACAATCTTATTGCCAGGCTATAAAGTTTAAGTCACGATGGAATACTTGTCTGTATTGAAGTTTGTATGAGGTTGCCATTAGTCTTTCCTTGCTGGCGAATAGCATGTGTTTGCCTTATTAACACCAGGAGCTGGCTGATCACAAGCTGACTCAGCAGGTGTCACTTTCCTAGCCATCAAGGATGCTGTGTGTGTAAAACCCACCAAGAGAGACTGCAGTGCTATTGCAACCAGAAGGTACCACCAAAGGTGAAGAAGGAAATGAGCTCCTGAATAAAAAAAGAAAGCACGCTGAAAAATTGTTTCATGTGTCTGGGGAAAGCAGGAAAGGAACAAACGATCGCTCATCTTACCCTCAAGTACTACTTTGATTCCAAGAACAAATAAATGAATTTTAATATATAGGACAAAGCTACAGTAGCTACTGTAATGTATTATGATACTGATATTACTGTAACTGAAAGGTAATAACCTTATGAAGGATATTATGAGTTTATCATTTTAAATCCAGTCAGAAAGTGTAGAGCAGCATCTCATCACACATGTACAATCTCTCTCTCTCACACACACACACACACATACACACACACACACACAGAAGGAGAGAGAAAGAGAGAGAGAGAGCACTGCTGTCTCCCAACTACAGAAAATATTTACTGTCTGTGTTTTCACATTTTTCCCTTGCCTCACACATCCTTCATGTAGAAAATGTGCAACTTAGGTTGTTTGGCAACATTAAAACAGCCTGGTATAACTGTATGTGTGGATGAGCACCAATCTAGTGTACTGGTATCCCACTTTCATCAATGAACTAGCACTCCTGTGTTGAGTCCAGCACTATTAGAAGAAACTCTGGTTTTGTTCAGCTTTATAACAGAATTCAGTGGGTCCAAGAAATGTACTAATGCAATGGTAGTGTTGCTTCTCAAATTCTCAGCCACGTTAATTCCTGTGTAGTTTACATGTTTTTTCACTGTGTGTTTAGGTATATCCAGGTTCTCCTATTTCCTTATACTTTCCAGTGTCGCAAATGTTAAGTGAATTGTTGATTTTAGGGAGATTGCATTTGTACATGACTGTGTCCTGTATAATGGTATGGCGTACCATCTAGAGATGGGTCTTTATTTGTGGCCACTGCTACCAGAATAGGTCACCACCCTAGTTAATGGCTATTACTGCTGATAAGGAATTCATGTTTTAGGTCATTATTAAAGGAATCAAACAGATTTTCACTTTCTCTTCCAGGTTTTAGAATGATGGAGATGTTTGGCCTTGTTGAGAACCAATATGCCTCTATTGATGGAATATCAATGGAGCCTGGAACATTTAATAGCTTCCCCTGCTACAGACTACACAAAGATGCTCTCATCTCACAGCCCACAAAGTAAGTTATAGCACAAAAGGTAAGAATATTGAACTTACACAGTAACTTGTACGTTGTAGGTAGAAGTAAAGTTCAACCATTATTGAATGTGTTGCACTCATATACATAACCTGCTTATAAAAGTATTGTTTTTATTATACAACATTCAATATATATTATTTGTACTTATTATGTTATTTTTATTGTTTTTCCTTTTTATTATACTCTACTAAAGAGTGACACAGTGCAACTGAGATTTGACTCTGCATTCTGGCCTGGCAACGATCATACAAATAACAAATGTCCTCTTGTGGAATGTCTGTCCATGCCCTTTTCAACTTTGAGGTACAAATGGTTGATTTGTATAACTGGACATGGAAGATTCATTAAAAATTCATTAGAAAAAAAAATCATTAAAAAAAATTTAATTAATTTAAAAAAAATCATTAAAATTCATTAAAAAGATTCATTAAAAAACTTCACAAAGCTCTGAGACTACAGAAAGGACTCCTTTTTGCTCTCCGCGGGAGTAGCTCTGCTGCAGCCGCCCTTAGGAAGGCTGCTCTCATCATGAAGGGGATGGGGGGCAGGGGCGGCTCTAGGCTTGTGGCGGCCCTGGGCAGAGAAAGAATCGGTGGCCCCTTCGCCTGCCAATGTCAATATGGTAACTTATGCACGGCGAATGGCCACATCCGTTGCGGACACTGCATAGCCGCTTCATGCTCATGACACAAGTGTTTAACTTATGATAAAGTTCATGATTGCTCCTTCCTGTGACGCAATGAAAGCCTCCTGAGCCACCTTTCGCTTTCGTTTCGAATAACCAGATTCGTGTACTCAAAATCTCTTCATTTTGCTTAGAATGGGTATGCGAATGTCTTGTGTCCCCTATCCGACCAGATATTCACTATGACTATTGCGCTAACACTAATACTTTATTAAAACTAGGTGAAACATTAACTTGCCCACTTGCACTAGCTTCACTTCAGCTGTCAGCTGTGTCGTTATTTTCTCCTTCTGTTTTATATTCAATATATATTGGCATGGCGGCCCCTGGGATTTGGCGGCCCTGTGCAGGTACACAGTTTGCACATGCCTAAGGCCACCCCGGTGGGGAGAAAGCCCTCGGGAGCCCCATCCCTGGAAGAGTCGAAACTGTTGGAGAGCCAATAGGGTCAGGTCTGTTGGGGATCAGAACTGGTGTGGTGCTGAGGCATCGCCCTCTGCACGGCAGCACTCGGGTCCCAATTTGAGGTGGCCCATACGGGTTGGCGCATAGAACGTCTTGTCTCTCCGGCAAAATGATCATCTTCTTCTGCTGTCGGAGGAGCTGCGTAAACTCTGCATTTCAGTGGCAGCACTCTCTGAGGCGCACAGACTGGGGACTGTCCAGATGTCTGTAGGTGGATACACCTTTTATTGGTCTGGTCAGTCTGATGGCTGTCATACTTGGGGAGCAGCTGTTGCTGTAGCGGATTGGCTTCTTCCGATGGTGTCCGATGTCACTCCTTTCAACGAGCATATAATGAGACCCAGATTGCGGCACTCTCTGGGTGCCTTGTCTGTTGACTCAGTGTATGCTACGACCGTGGTGAGCGATTTCTCGGCGAGGGAGACAATTTATTCGCAGCTTCGCTCAGTGGTTGATGGGTGCCCATGAGGTGACACTCCTTTGGTCATGGGTGACTTCAGTGCAGCCACTGGCACTGACAGGGCTGGCTATGAGGATTGTCTCGGTCCCCATGGGTCTGGTGACCGCGGTGAAAGTGGCTCCATGTTCCTTGACTTTGCAAAAGGTCAGGGGCTACGAATCGCTGGATCCTGGTTCCAGTGCCCTGAACTGCATCGTTGGACTTGGTACTCCAATACTGGTGGTGCAGTGAAGGAGATCGATCACATCCTTGTGGGCAGACGCTGGAGGCTCTTGCAAAACTGCAGGGTCTACAGACGTGCCCAGTTTGTGAATTCTGACCACAGACTTGTTGTTGCTACTCTTAGGATCCAGCTTAGGGCCAGTAGGTTACCAACTACTAGGAAAATGAGCCTGGACTTGGCCAGACTCCAAGACCAGGATGTTTCTAATGAGTTTGCACGCAGTTTGTGTGAGGAACCTTCAGATTTGGGTATGACTGCCGATCCAAATGTGATGTGGGAGACCTTCCGTGACAAGACCCTGAAGGTTGCTGAGGGTTCTGTTGCCGTTACCGGTGTTCCCAGAAGGAGGTGTTTCATCTCGCAGGGCACCCTGGATATCACTGAGAGGATTCGCAGCACACGGCTCAGTGGCAACTCTGGTCTGTACCGGGAACTGAGAAGGATGGCTGCGAGGGTTCTGAGAGCAGATAAAGAGGCGTTTGTTAGAGGAATCTGTGAGCAGGTAACACACCATCTGTGGTCTAGCGACCCACATCCTGCTTACAGAGGAATCGAAGCATTGTGCACATCTGAATCTGTTCCTCGGAGAGTCGCAGTCAGTGCAGCTGATGGAACGGTCCTTACAGATGACACTGCAATTGTGACCCGCTGGGCTGGCTGCTTTAAGCAGTTGCTTAAAGCTGATCCTTCGGCTAGGGCGTTGGATATCTCTGGGTCCATGGTTTTTGAGGCTAATCCTCCAATTAGCTGTGAACCACCCAATCTCACTGAGATTGCACAGGTGGTGAACCAGCTGACGGGGGGAAAGGCTGCAGGGATCTGTGGTATCCGGGATGAACTTCTGCAGGCTGGTGGTAAGGCTGTCCTCCTGGCATTGCAAGCAGTCTTTGCTTCCATTTGGGAGACTGGCATCATCCCAACTGACTGGAAAATGGGACTTGTCATCCCTATCTGGAAAAGGGAAGGGTGATCGCGTGGATTGCAGCAACTACAGGGGGATAACACTGCTCTCGGTGCCGGGTAAGGTCCTTGCTAGGGTCATTCTCAATACTTGCTCACCTACCAGCGATTGGAACAGTCTGGTTTTATTCCTAAGAAGTCTGCCATCGACCACATCCTGGCACTGAGGTTCCTCATGGAGCGCAAACGCGAATATCGGCAGAGTTTCTTTGCAGCTTTTGTCCATTTTCGCAAAACATTCGACTCAGTTGATCGAGCTGCCCTTTGGGACATCCTGAGGGTTCGCGGGATCCCCTTGAGGTTGCTGGATATCATGGCCGGCCTGTACACTGGTACTGTGAGTGCTGTGCAGAGTGGAGGCAGGACCACTGTGTTTTTTCCAGTTCTGGGGTTCATCAGGGGTGTGTTCTTGCTCCTACTCTGTTCAGTGCTTGTATGGACTGGGTGTTGGGCAAGGTCGTGGGGTCCAGTGGCTGTGGGGCATTTGTGGGTGAAGAAAGATTCACAGATCTTGACATTGCTGACAATGCTGTGATCTTCACGGAGTCAATGGAGGCTCTGATCGGGGCGCTCGAGAGACTGAGTGAGCAGTCTGAGTGTTTGGGCTTGCGAGTGTCCTGGATAAAAACCAAGATCCAGGCCTTTAATGACCTCTTGGGCACAGCCGTCGGCAGTGTGTCTGTTTGCAGAGAGAGTGTTGACCTTGTTAAGACTTTCATGTCTTTGGTGACTCTACCTATGAAGTCAGTAGGCGAATTGGGAGAGCATGGGGGGTCATGAGGTCACTGGAAAAGGGTGTATGGTGCTCCCGATATCAATGCAAAAGGACGAAGGTGAAAGTCTTTAGAGTCCTAGTGCTTCCTGTCTTGGTATATGGTTGCATATCCAGTGACCTGAGACGAAGACTGGACTCCTTTGGTACTGTGTCTCTCCGGAAAATCCTTGGGTGCAGTTTGTTTGACTTTGTGTCGAATGAGCGGTTGCTCATGGAGTCCCTGGATTGGGACTAGGTGCAGTGAGTGTGCCCACCTAGGAATGCTAAATTAATGTATTGTGTGGTAGATCTTAACTTTTCTCACCCAGGAATGTCTGTGTTAACTTCCAGCCAGGCCTTCAGAATTATGAAAAGAGCTATACAATTTATAAACAAGGTTCATAAGTCAGTGAACATCTACATTAAATAACTTCAAAAGGCACATACATTTCATATTCTGATCTTTCAATTTATGTGATTAGGATTTGATTTGTTCACAGCTATTCTACACTGGTCCACTTGGTGTCCACCCATACCCATTTTGCAGTTTGTGTGAGATGCTGCTTTGAACTTCCTGTATGAATTTATGGAAAGAAGCCTGTAATTGCTAAAAACGTACACAAATGGTATTACTTTTCAGTTACCGTCATACAAATGCCATACTATATTTGCTGGCTTTATCTTAAAGGAATATTCCACACAAAAATACTTTTTAAAATGTATCAATTTGTTTGGTCAAACTGTACAAAACTTACTTCACTTTACTAAAATACTAAAAAGTTACTACTGAAAAACCACAATTGAATATAAATGGGGAGGTTTGCATTCCCACAATTCTGTGCGTTCAAACTCAAGATCTGTTCACCCCCAGCATTTTGGGAATAACGACTTCACTGTTTATATGTTTTTTCAGGAAGGAACTGTTAACATACTGTATTTTAGCCAAAAAAATGCACACATTTTGCAGATTTTGACCATACAAATGGATATTGGATGTATGGATTATGCAACACCAGTTACATGAGAATTTTTTTTCCCCAAGGACTTTTTTCACATTGTTTGGCACTATATAGCATTTAGTCAACTATTGACCAATTCAATTTTCAATTTCAGTATTCAATTTTCAATTTCTCCATGAAAATATTACATTTAAAATTTCTCTGACACCACTACAAACAAGACAATGGGTAAGTCTTCCAATTTTCCAGTACAAAACCAGGTTTCCTGGCAGAGTAATAGGTCACTCCAGCCTTTTGTTATGGTCACTCCCTAGGCAATGAGGACCCTGCTACATTGAGCAGAATTTACAGCCTGGCTAAGAGCATTGAGCATGTAGAAAGAGCATAGGTCTAGTGTTTTCAGTGTTTTTTTTTCCAACTAAGTACCCTTTGGTGTTTTGCCATTAGATTCTTTGAAGCACATAAGCCCCACATTTTGGTTTGCAGTTGTTGCAAAATTTTGTCTATCAATGTTGTGTGTTGGTGAGTTATGACCCTTTATCCCTGATCAGATATTGAGACGATATATTGCAGACATCTCTGTGTGTCATGTTGTGATCATTGTATCAGATAAGGCCCAGAGATTGCATTCAAAAGAGGCCCTTTGGAGAGAAAGCTGATACTTGTACTGAAATTAAGAGTGTCTGACAACTGTTTTTTAAGGAAAGGAATTGTGGGCCAAAGCATAACAAAATGGTAATGCCAATTATGGGACATGGGAAGCACAAGAAGCATTTGATTTACTAAAAAACATCATGCATCTCTGCACCAGTTATTATGACATCCAGATCCATCACAACAATTCATAGTTGAATTTGATGCATCTAGTATCGAGATAAATTCTATTCTTCCACAGAAATTCCCAGATACTGACAAAACCCACCCTTGTGCTTATTTTTCAAGAGAATTAATATCTGCGGGCGGCACGGTGGCGCAGTGGGTAGCGCTGCTGCCTCGCAGCTAGGAGACCTGGGTTTGCTTTCTGGGTCCTCCCTGCATGGTGTTTGCATGTTCTCCCCGTGTCTGCGTGGATTTCCTCCGGGTACTCCGGTTTCCTCCCACAGTCCAAAGACATGCAGGTTAGGTGCATTGGTGATACTTAATTGTCCTTAGTGTGTGCTTGGGGTGTGTGTGTGTGTGTGTGTGTGTGCGTGCCCTACGGTGGGCTGGCGCCCTGCCCGGGGTTTGTTTCCTGCCTTGTGCCCTGTGTTGGCTGGGATTGGCTCCAGCAGACCCCCGTGACCCTGTAGTTAGGATATAGCGAATTGGATAACGGATGGATGGATTAACATCTGCAGATCAGATTATGTTGCAGGGTTTTGAGAGTTAATATCAATTAAGTTAGCCTTAGAACAATGCAACCACTGGCTGGAGGGTGCAAAATTTCCATTTATGATGTAACAAATCATAAAAACTTCATGTATCAAAAAATTGCTAAAAGATTAAATGCAACACAAGTTAAATGGGCACTCTTCTACAGTCACTTTGATTTTACCATCTCATATCAGACAGAACGCAATTATGCCAAGATTAATGATTCTGACCAGGTACCAACAGTACGTTAAAACTTACTGTCCGATGAGAAATTCTTGGAAGCTACTTTGGTTACACTGACAGTTTAGTATTATAAATGTAGTATTATAAATATAAATTTAGTATTATAAATGCAGTCCCCAATAAAGTTTCTACTGGGAAATGTTGTGTACCCGATAACTTGAGAGCCAGAATTTTGCAGTGGGCCAATTTACCTCAAAGTTTTGAGCAACCAGGTATTACATAAACTGCTTGAGATGCTTATTTCCTATTTTTGATAGGTGAAAATGAGCAGAGTAAACCATGATTTGACTGGGTTATTGTAGCGAAGTCCCTCTCCTTGTCAGTTGGGAGATGTGATTTCTATGGACTCTATTATGGAGGTTCCCTGTGTTTTAGGTTATACAACTATTTTAGTGATTGCATATGTCTTCTCAAAAAGTGTGCATTTCATACCCTTGAAAAATATTCCAGTTGCTTTGGAATTCACTAACATCTTTATTAGAAAAGATGTATATTTACAAGGATTTCCTCCCTCAGTACTCTCTAATTGTGGCCATCAATTCATATCTTGATTTTGCCATTTTTTATGTTCCAAGATGAGCTGTTAATTAAATCTTACCTCTGTTTACCCAGTCAAAGCAAGAGAGTAAACCAGGGTCACAAACGTTTTTGTGAAGCACTGTTAATTATTTTGACTCTAATTGAAAGGAGATTTTTGCCAGTGGTGGAGATTGCTTGTAATATTTTGTATCATTTGTGGGTCAAAATGTCTCTTTTTGAGTTGCCTGTATGGTGTAGAAGATCCACCCAAACACAGACAGACACAGATTCAAAATGTCCAAAATAACACACGTTTTATTCTTACAATAAGTCCCGCACACAACACAGTGCTCCAACAGACACAATACTCTATCTTTCTTCTGCCACCTCCACTACTCACTCGCAACCTCGTTCTCCTCCACCCCACTCTGGCTTCTCAATGTAGTGAGGTGGCCTCCTTCATAGTGCACCTGGAAGTGCTCCAGGTGTCTCTTGATTAACCTCTAGCAGCACTTCCGGGTGTGGCAGAAGTGCTGCATGCCCAGAATCTGGAGCTGTACAGGTGCCCCCTGGTGATGGCCACGGACCCCTAGCGGGTTGAGCTTCTGAACTTCAAAACCGTGACCCCAATGTAAACCAAGAGGGCTGCCCATTCGTGTCCCGGTGGAGGTACTCCTGGTAGTACGCCCGTTCCCTCGGTCTTCTCTTATAAAGGGTGTCCTGTCCGGGCAGGATCCCCGGCCGTACATCACAATGGACAAAAATCTCTGCTTGATATATAAACTTTCTTCTTCAATTCCTGTAGTGAATGAATATCTCTTTAGGCTTTAATCTGGAAGGAGAATTTTCAGATGGTGTAAACCCTTGCAAAACAATTTGCTTACTGAGTTTAGGCATTGTCAGACACTATGGCTTGTCATGTGAGACATCCACCTGAAAGTTCTGTCATATAAACTGGCTTGATTCTTACCTGATTTGTACAAAAGTAGGTCCTGTGTCAATTGGCTGGTCTTTCCGGCACATTTCAAAATACAACTGATAGTTGTGATATAGAGTCATGAATATGGCAAAATGTGTAAATTCTGCAAAGGACCATAAAGCCGATCAGAATGTTCAAGAAGAGGCTCACTCAAGTCAGCCAGCCCTCCACTAGCTATTTGCAGAACTCCACCTAGCAGCCCATAAATAGGGAAATGGTATTGAAAATCCAAAACAGAAGTACTCAAAGTCTGAAAATATATCCTAATATCTTTCAAAGGAAAGAAAAAAACATAAAACTGTGTTTTTTAGAAATGATCTAAAACAAATCTTAAAAAAAGGTTTTAATATGAAAAATTAAGGGAAAAAGTGAAAATAAGGTTAAAAGGAGCTGCCTATAAATGCAGTCCCAAGCAAACAAATTCCAATACACAATCAAAGGGCAGAATCCAAAAAAACAGTAGCATAAAATATCCAAGAAACCAGAAAATTCAAGAAATAACAGTAGCCACTTTTAAACTCCAAATGTAAACTCGATGCTTAACTGCTGAGTTTCACTTTTTGGACTAAATAAATAGCCAGAGTGAGAACTCTTGACACCAGGATGGCACAACTTTTTGGTTTTCCACCTACAGAATACAAGGGACATAATGATATTTAAAAGACAGTATATAAGCATTATATCATAAACAAATACAAAATTTTCATTACAACAGAGTATTTTTATTGTCCTGACAGTTTCCCCATAAGACAGAGTCTATAAAAATCTTGTTACTACGAAATACATTCAGCAGATACTTTCATTACAGCAAAGTGCCCAAAAGACCTTGAAATGCCTAAATGAATCATCCACAGAGCAGTTAGTTTTGTATCCCCAAACAGAAACATTGTAAATTTTTCTCTTTCTTTGAACTTTACTCGTACTGTTTTTTTGTTTTGCTGTGTTTGTTTTCTGTGTTTTTCAGGGAGACCTTTTGCTTATTGCCCATCAACATTTAAAAAACATCCATTGGAATTTAACTCATTGTCACCCTTCTATAGAAATGGCAGACACGAAAAAACAACAAGTTCACATTAGAAAAAAAAAAAAACTTGAAACTTTTGCGGCTCTCGATTCCGGCAAAAAAGAAGAAAGACTTTGCCAGTGAATTCAGAATTTCATCATTGACACAGTCAACTTTCTTGAAAGACTGAGACAAAATAAGAAGAAAAATCTCGGGTTGCAAACCTTGGGCCTCACCACAAATGTATGCAAACTGCTGTATTTGAAGACATTGAAAAAGCAGTTTTTATGTGGTTTAGTGATGCTCGTTCAAGAAACATTCCTATTAGTGGGCCACTCATTCAAGAAAAAAGCAAAGTCACTGTCACTTGGGCCATGAAGATTTTACTGCCAGCTGGGGTTGGCTCATTCACTTTCGGGATCATTTTAGAATTGCAGCCAAAGCAATCTGTGGAGAAGAATCTGCAGTTCCAATTGCAAAAGCAAACGATTGGTGTGCAGGTGAAATCAGGAAAATCATTTCAGCTTATGAGCCTGAAGACATCTACAATACAGATGAGGCCGGAATCTTCTACCAGCTGCTGCCGCTTCGCATTTTAGCACTTAAAGGTGATCCATGCCAAAGAGGAAGAAATCTAAACAAAGGTTGACAATTCTACTTTGCTGCAATTCAACTGGCAGCTACAAAGTTATTCCTCTCATCATTGGCAAGTCGACCAATCCTGTCTGTTTTAAGTGTGTTACATTCTTTCTCTGCGAGTATAAAGCAAACCAGTGAGCTTGGATGACTCAAGACATTTTGGGAAACTGGCTGTGACAACTTGACAAGGATATTGTGATGCGTGAGTCACTGTCTTGCACCCCAAAACATGAGGCTGAGTCTCAATACTTTAGCAAAACCAGCTTTATTCACCTTGAAACAGGAACAGCACGGTTATTTATTGTAGCGGGATCTACCACTCTCCTATACACAGACACAGCAGTCAGGCAGGGACATGGCCAGGTTAGTGGCCAAGTAATACTGTTCCCTTTTATATCCCTTGCATCACCCATTGACAACAGGCGCTTATAGCGCAACCACACTCGTCTCAGATTTGCTTCCATGGTGCTTCGCTACAGTGCTGTGAGCTTGTGGTTGCCCCGGCAATGGACAAGCAATCTTCCACAGATGTGGCTATCACATTTCAGGATGCACTTCGGCATGTTGTCCCGTTGGGTGAGGTCCCAAAAGAGTTCAGAAACCTCACAATATGAAGAAGAAGAAAAGATTCTGCTTCTGATGGATAACTGTGCTGCCCACAGCATGCTTCCACATTTAGATAATGTTCGCATTGAGTTCCTCCCACCCAATTGCACAGCAGTACTTCAGCCATTGGATTTGGATATCATTTGCACCCTTAAAAAGTGTATTATCACAAGGAAATGCTGAGAAAAATTCTCGTCAGCATAACTTGTAGATAGGAGGAGATGAAAATTAATGTAAAACAAGGTATTGAAATGATTGCAAACGCCTGGACACAATTTAAAGAAAGCACTATAGCAACAAATACAGAATCACATTACAGTACAATCCCTTTTAACTGGCCTTGCATTAACCGGCCGACGGATTAACCGGCCTGTTAAAATAAAATAAAATAATTATTTTTTTAATCCTGAGTTCTTCTTTATATTATACTAGCAGGAGTACCCGGTGTTGCCCGGGAAGCTATAACCGGTGAATTTCCCAAATTAAAGAAACAGAACATAGAAATAGAACAAACAGTTTTCTGATTCACATTTTATTGTAAGTCCCTCCACTCTGGATTCTGTCTGCTGTGGCATTTCAGACGCTCTTGAAATAGACTTTTTTCTGGCATCTGAAGTGGACCTTCCAATTCTACATCTTTTTTTCGGTGGCATGGGTATATTAGCGAAAAGCAGGACAATTATAATGTGTTACATGGTACTACATACGGAATAAGCACCACAGTGAGATTAATTTATGTTATTTACAATACGTCGGTACAGTAAGCTGTCTCTTAAAATCCAAAGCACAGTACCTTCTTCATTCTACCTGGCAACTCCCCTGCTTCTCCCATCGGGCATCGCAGCTGGGGAGTCACCCTAGCTGCAGGTGCAGCTGCCTTCCACACCGGTCCAGTAGCCCTCCAATCCCTGGCTACGTCGGGCTCCATCCAGACCGAGACTTGAGTTCTTTCTCTAGCAGCCTGGGTGCTCATGCTGGGGCTAAACCAGCTCAAAGCCTCCACGACTGCCGCTGCCTTTCGACGGCCGGTCGTCTTGAATACCAGTCACTCCAGTTCCGTGATCACTCAGCTGGAGCGACCGCTTTCTTCAGCATCACGAATTCCCCGGGAACGATCGGTCACACATACCACGCCCCCTTGCTAAGCTGCAAGTGCGGTGATTATTTATTTTAAAAGTGGCCTTTTTGACTTGAGCTGTGGACCCACTACACCGCACTGTCCAGTCGTTGTACGAGATAAAAAACCTGAAAATGTCGAAGAGGTACAGTACATACCTTAGAAATATTTTTCAACATGAAAATAGGTATGTGTCGGATTAACCTGCCAAAATGACAGTCCGAAGGTGGCTGGTTAAGAGGGATTGTACTGTACTATGAAATTTTCATTACTACAAAATATTTTTTAGGTCCCTGGCACTTTGTTGTAACAGAATTTAACCTGTATATCAAATTGTACAAAAATGCATAAAATAATAAATTGAAAAACAAAATACACATAAACCCAGGTTTACCATCTCAAAACTGTACACTCTAGGCCCTGTTGTAACTAATTAACTTCACTTTCTCCTATCCAGGAAGGTAGCAATGAAGAATTCAAAGTTCAGCACAAGTCAAGTTCAAGAACACGTATAACCTCCCTGTGCAATACATTTGAGTTTGGGTTTTTAACTCATTGACAGCAACATGTAAATCAAACGGTTTTTAATTTCCTTTGGTTATATCCTTGAATACAAGCGCACGTGTTTATTTGATATTTGGTCTAAACTTCACACATTATACTCTTCATGTCATTATTAGTATAACATGGAAAAAGTTGCTTGATGGGCTCTGGAAAGATGATCATATAGTGTTGGACTGCAGGGATGCATGACTATTCCTGACTAGGATGGTTATTGCTTACTTTTCTAACTGGGAGGCCACCATGAATGGTCATCACGGCGGGGACAGTTGCTTTTTTATTTCCCATTTGGGAAGCCAGTATATTGCAAGGACAGAGGGAGATTGCCTCCTAGGGTCAAGGTTTTCTCTTAGTACTTTGGATGGCTGCATCATTCTGACATAACTCCTTTTTAGACACCTTCCGGATTACATTGAAGTTGTAGCTGTAGTGGAAATTCCAGTTGTGGTCCTTGGAGCCTGGTAGAGGGAGCTTAGTACGTTACGAGTATTGAATCATGGATAGGGATGAGCAGATTGATACCACAGTAATCGGTGTGTGTGTATGCGTGTTCACCCTGTGATGGGCTGTCCAAAGATTGTTGCTGCCTTGCCCACAGTTGCAAAATACGTTTCAAATTTGAAACTTAACTAAATGTGAAGCTAATATGACAAAATCTTTCTTGTTAAAACAGAATAGCAGAATATAATAGAAAATTCAAATGTGGGAATATATTTTTGTAAATGTTAGTGTTCTAAGGGGATTACTTTAAGTACTTTTGTGAAGTGATTGCCAGTTTTACATGTGTTAAACAAATAACCAAATCTTTATGAAAAAGATATTATCTTTATTACTTTTGTATGTTCATTCTGGGGCAGCATGGTGGTGCAGTGTTAATGCTGCCTCCTACTAAGGAGAAAGAGGTTTGCGACCCGGATTCCTCCCTGTGTGGAGTTTGCATGTTCTTCCAATTTCTTCGAAGGTTTCCTCCAACAGTCCAAAGATGTGCAGTGTAGGTGAATTTGCAATGTTAAATTAGCCATAGCGTGTGTTTACCCTGCAAAGGAGATGGACATACTGTCCAGGGTTTCCTCAGTGCTTTGAGCCCTGTGGTAGCTGGGATAAGCCTCAGCACCCCCAAATGGCTCTGGTTTGGATTAAGCAGGTTAGAAAATTACACATAATAAATTTGTTACAGTGACCTTGGTGCTGTTTCGAGATATTAGTTAATCTAAATACTGACTGACCAATTGATGTTAGACATTCTAAGACACTATCACCATTTGAAAACAAATTCCTATGCTCTTTAAAAATATTCAGTATTCGTATTGAAAATACTGACACTTAAAACACTTGCATTAGTATCGAAGTGGGCTACTCTTGAAGTCATTTTACCAGCCCAGTACACCAGTGTCAAAAATTAAACTGGCTGTCATAGAGTTGTAGAATATGTAAAGAAATGTCGTTAACCATAGTATAGAAATGCTGTCTCCTAAGCATAAAGAGCCTGCTTTGCCTTTTCTTCTGTAATTCCGCTGTGTTATTATATTACTATGTAGGAGAAAAGGATAAAACATTATATAGTAATATTGTAATGAAGAACAGAATATAAAAATATCAGATCTAGCATGTTAAAACTATTAACCACTGTTATTGTAAGTCACCAATAACTCCAATGCCTAAAATATTAAGAAAGAAGAAATGTTTTGTGTTTATTTTCATAGAATATTTATCTATAGTATTTCCACCATGTACAGTTACTATATGTATTTTATGGGTTTTTCTTGTAATGTTCCCTAAAATGGCTTTAAAGACACAGTTAAACAATGTGTTATTATTACTGAACTTTCTAAAAGAATTTAACTCTATATTTTCTTTGTGGACGTAAACTTAAAAAATGCATATCAAATTCAGATGCTATAGCACTTGGAAAGTAAGGGCAAGAACAATACTTTCACGTTTTTCCTAAATTGTTATGGGTGACAAATATGAAAGCCTGCAGACTGGATTGGGTCTTTACTCTGTTTTTAAGCCACCCACTTTTTCAAAATTCAGTATGCTCACAATTTAACAGCAATTAACAGCATCCCCATTGTCCTTAAGTATTTATGCGTACAGCAGAGTACACCACAGCTACTGTAGTTATAATGGCAACAGGCTTCTCGTAATGACCCAACAAGAAAATGTGAAAAGAAAGTCACATGCCACAATACCATGAAGAATATTCATATGTTGGCATGAAGCCAAAGACATGACAATCATATGAAGATAGTAGCTCCACTTTACACACACTGCCACTACCATTCCATTCACTTTTTAAATTATACAGGGCTTTATCTGCCACTAAGCTAGTTACCTGATCTATTCCACTCCACCGCACAACTCATTTGTCTTTTCTGCTGACTGAAATGATGCATGTGTAAAGAAAATCCATTTGCATGTCCACTAATGTTAAATATGATAACTGTCTGTTGCTGATGAACTCGTCATCATCATGTTCACACTTGGTTTTTGATGTGGTCAAGTGCCATTCAGTAACAAATGTACAGTAACAAATGTAAATGCAGGTGTAGTGGCCTGAGCTTTGAAGCAGAAGTGCTTACCACTGTACCACCCTGCCTCAGACAACAAAAGCTTTACCCTGAGCAATAACCACAAACAAAATATAACAAATGGCCACAAACTGGCAATAAGTAAAACTAAAATATATCATTATTCAATCAAAGTTCAAATCTTCGAGGCACTGATTGGCTGTGCCATGAAGCAGGTAGCACAAGCTGATCAGTTTCAGTGGCTGGATCCCCACCCCTTTTGACACAGTGCAGACTTAAAAAAAAATCTTAAAATAATAATAATGATAGATTTATTTCTGTTTACAAGGTGTTTCTATCTTTTTGAAGGAAGAAAAAAGTGTAAAGTATCTGCACAAATAGAGAGGAAGTTGTGCCTTGTTGCTAATTGTGCAGGAATTTGATCTGTGCCCCCATATCTTATATGAACCTGGAAAGTAGGTAGGGACTTCAGTTGCCAGGACTTGGAGATTCATCTCTGCTGCTCTTTACTGACACTTCCCTTTTCATACTTTGGAGTATACGCAGTTAAAAGATGCATACCAGTGCGTACTTGCACTCCCAGAGAGCCTGTGATGTAATGGAATAGCATTACATACTAAGATTTCCCTGTCACTGCCTAAATCTGCACTACATATCAAAGAACATAGAATACTTAATATAGCAGTGAAACTACAATGTACAATAAATCCATTCAAAACAAAGAAGTAGTTTCATAATAATCTCATTATAATCAAATAATATACTCCTCAAATGAAAACAATGCAAGTTTGTTTTTTAAATGTATGCAAGGTGCAAATCCAGGTGAAGTATTAACATCACACATGCGAGAAGCAGATCAGGCAGCGTGGCAAAATCTGAGGTGGAGTACACTTAAACTACGCATGTCGGAAGGTTCTCCACATGGCTACTACAGCTCTGTGAGGTCATACTGGTTTCACAAAGCATCATGGGGCACAGGAATAAAATGTCTGTTTATGCCCACTACACAGCACATTTCCAGTAATTATTTAGAGAGCAAGGTCACTGGCAAGCATGGCACATTTACTGCAGAAATGCTGCAGTGACTTTCAACGAAAAGCACTAGTGATGAGCAGAGATAACTGTGCCAACATGAGTCTTCTTCAGCTTCTCAGTATTTTTCCAAACTTACAGACAAGCACTTTAGTTTGGTCAGCTTTTCTAAGTTGCCCTGGTGTAATTGGATGTATGGAGTTTGGCCTGGTTGGTTTCAGCTTTAAACAAGTGGTAGTTGAATATCTTGTGATTCATTGTGACTCTATTGTGGAGTAAATTACTAAAGAAAAGATTAAGAAATAAATGGATGAATAAAATAATGTTTTCTGTGTTTTCCTGTTTTTACGCATGTTGCTAAATTTTGCTAATTTAAAAAATTTATGCTCAGCTAATTTGGAAGAACAAGTTATTGTTTCAAGTTTTTAAAAAAGTTATTACTTGCTTTTCGACCTATAATCTGTTCTGCTGTCTTTAAAATATTTTCAGGTATCTTCATCCAGAAGGTCTTCCCTCTGAATATACCATTACAATCCTCTTCCGCCTTCTACCTGAGACCCCACATGAACCCTTTGCTCTGTGGGAAATCCTTAATGAAGACAAAGAACCTCTTGTGGGAATCATTCTTGACAGTAAGATTTTTTTTAGTACTGTACAATCAGAAAAACTAGACTGCAGTGGAAAGAAATATCTGTTATATTATAAACTTAAAAAGTTACATGTTTACTCTTTTCCACAAACATTTGGCAGAACACCCCTGGGTCCATTGAAAAATGTCACTATTTTGGTCAGTTTCTTAATGGCCGTTATAATTATTACTGTTTTACATAGTGGTAATCTGGGAAATTAAAGTTATGAGTCTTACCAATGATTTTTAGTATTTAATAATAAATAACAAGTAAATAAAATAAATTACGAAATAATAAATAACAAGAAAAATTAACAATTACAAACATTTCTCTGAATAAATAAAAGTTAAATACAAATTTTAAGTATGAACATTACAGGTGAGCAAATATAATACAGCACATAAGCTCATTCCAAATTTGAGGTGTACCAATAGCCATTCTGTTATATGTTATAACACTTTTCCTTTTCATGGGCTATACCATCTTGCATTTGTAACAAAAAGTATTTTGCTGCTAATGTTTTCCCAGCTTAGAACTCAAATTTAAAATTACTGTGGTGTATTTCATGATTACCTAAATTTATCTGGCATGAAGGATTTTAATATTGTAACTACAATGATGCACAAAACCTGAAGAACAGAGCTAATTGTAGCTATATATTTAAAGTAAAATACCTTCATTCTTTGCATTTGAGCAGATTTGCAAACCCAAGGATTTTTTTAACGTTGTTCTTTTTATGAACATGTTCCATGTAATACAACAAATACATTACAAATGATTTAATGAGAATCAAGAGAGCAATGATACGATGAAACCATAAAATAAAGATGCACTGTTAAAATAAAAACATGCAATACACTGTATATCTGAAGTCATGCCACCTACCACATAAAATTGTATGGTCGTTTCACAACAGCCTGCATAAATTTACATACGTTTGGGTCACTATCTGAACAGAAAATTGTGATGTAATGTGCATGCCTGTAACTAGTTAATATAAAGTAAAAGATGTTGAAAGCCCTCACTGAAAGCATCAACTCTGAAAAGGGCTAATCAATGTGTGGAAAATGGGTATGAATTTTTATTATTTATATAATTTTGTGGCAGCAGAATTTATTTATTATTGATTGATTGATATATTGACCTTTAAATGTATCAGTTTCCTTTTTAAACATATTGATGAAATATAGTGATTCTTTAGCAAAGCAAAAAACATAGTAGTGTTTTTTTTATTGCAATGATAAATCTTTTGCCCTGCTGATTTTTCTATACTTATCTTGCTTTACAATATTTTTTCATCCAAGACATGAAGTACTGAGCTTACAGAAAAAAACCCTGCACATGTATGATTTTATATATATCTTCTGTTAGATTTTTTCCCCATTTACCACTGCTTATCAGAAGTAGTGTCTGACCATAAGGACAGCATGGAAAAAGTATGCATTTTCCAAAGAACAGGATTTTTTATGGGGAATATAACTCTAAAATCAGTTTCACCTGCTTGGTTGAGCATTGGAGTCAAATTTTCCTAGGGATCACCTTCAGGTGTTATAATAAAAGGAAAGTAATACATACATGGAAAGTATAATGTCATTTTATCAGTATAGATTGTGGAGCACTGCCGGCTTTGTGCTCTGGCCCTCACCCCCAGGCCGCCAGGAGGAGCTCTCCCGACAGCAGGATCGTGCCCCGAGTTCCAGCAGGGCCTCATGGACTATGTAGTATTTATACACAGCCCTGCTGGATACCTTGGGGGCCACCGGGAGTCACTGTAGGGGGGCTCGTTGGCTCTTGTGTGCCCTATAACCCGGGAGTACGTCACGGTCACATGACAGGAAGGAACGACGTGCTCCCGGGGTGAAGAAAAGGACTGTTTACCCTGACCCAGAAGGAATAAGGAACTGTGGTCTGATTGGGCAGGAACACCTCCGGGTCAGGGTGTATAAAAGGACTATGGGCCAGTCCAGACACTGAGCTGAGCTGGGAGGTAGGAGGGCGAAGTGTCTGGGTGAGGAGGAGAGAGAATAGTATTGTTGTGTTGGTTTGATATATGAATAGTGTGGAGGGTGCTTTGTGCACATTATTCTTAAATAATAAAAAGTCTTGGACTTGTATCCGGTGTTTGGAGTGGTACCTGAGGGTTCAAGGGAGCACTAGCGCCCCCTACTGCCACAAGATACAGAACTATATTATTCCACTCCCTCATACTCTTTACAAAATGTTTCTCCCATAGAACGTTACAACAGTCTAGATAAGAACAGGCCATTCAGCCCAGCAAAGCTTTCCAGTCCTATACAGTTAATTTTTCTAAAATACCATCAAGTCTAGTTTTGGAAATTCCTACTTGCTAACTTTTTCCATATATATGTGGTTCTCTGTGTGAATTAAAACGTACTAATGTTTTTGTAAACTTTACCCTTAAGAAGTTTCCAACTGTATCCGTGTGTTTATGCTGAACTCATTTTAAAGTAACAAACTTGATCCATCCATCAATTTTTCTCATAATTCCTCTCATAATTTTAAACTCTGCAATCATGACTCCTCTTAATCTTCTTTTGCTTAAACTGAAAAGGCTTGTTTATTATTATTATTTATTTAGAATCAGTCTTTATCGAAGGTTATACCTGTATAGGTTTTAATTTATAGAGCATGATGTTTAGAGTACAAGTCCAAGGAGGTTATGCTCAAGCTTTATAACGCACTGGTAAGGCCACATCAAGAGTACTGTGTGCAGTTTTGGTCTCTAGGCTACTAAAAGGACATAGCAGTGCTAGAAAAATTCCAGAGAAGTGTGACTAGGCTGATTCCGGGGCTGCAGGGGATGAGTTTTAAGGAAAGATAAAGAGTTTTAGTTTAAGCAAAAGAAGATTAAGAGGAGACATGAAAGACCAGGATATTTTAGACGTAATCAGTGACTGCTTTTAAACACAGTATGTTAAAGCACCAACATGGGGGGAAACCTGACTAGGTTTAGTATTTTGTAATAACCAGGATGGAATTCAGGTTGTAGAGGTAATTGAAACAAAGAGCAATACTGATTAAATTTGGTAGTGCAAATTTTGAAAAATGTGGAAAATTCTTAAAGGAATAAACTGGGATAAACGTTTAAGTGGAGACAGTCAAGGAGCACTGGAAAAGTCTTAAAACACTTTCACATAAAATGCAGGACAGGTTCATCCTAAAATTTGGAATTATTAAGAAATAAAAAAAAAGTTCACCATGGGAGAGAGAGGAACACAGCAGAAAAGGTGAAAGTTGACCCAAAACATTCTTTCAGTATTTTAGTAGAAAAATAACAGCCAAGAACGAGGTCCAATGTGTCAGGAATAATAAAGGGGAATTAAAATACAGACAGTGAAATAAAAGATTCTCTAAACCTTCATTTTTCTGATGTCATATACTTACCCTTGACACATATATTTATAAAATCACTGTGCACTGGGGAAACTCTGATGGCCTGGAGAATGGCAGATATTATCTCATTATATTTAAAGGGTGCCTGGGCAGATCCAAACAACTATAGGCCAGTAAGTTTAAAGTGCATCACACATACATTAATGGAAGGAATTATTGAGGGAAAGATTGAGCAACACATGACAATAATAGATGTTTTACTAAACAGTCAGAGTAGGTTCAGACAAGTGAAGTTATATTTTCTACGATGAAGCAACAAAAAGAACAATCAAAGCGGTGCATACAATATTATTTATCTTGACTTTCCACTGTCTCCCAAATGCAGAGAAGGTTTCAGCCGACTCTCAGGAACATCCAAGATCTAGTCAAAAAGCATTTAAGGCTGGGCATCAAACTAAAAGAGGTGGGAGTTCAGGGTGTAGTGTGTACATAGGTGCAGAATTGGCTTAAGCACATGAAGCAGAGGGTTGTGGTGCGAGGAACCTTATCTGAAACTGATAATGTTAAGAGCGGTGTCCCTCAAGGGGTTAGTGCTAGGGCTACTGTTATTTTTATTATATATAAATGATTTGAATAGGGATATAAATAACAATCTGGTTAAGTCTACAGATGATACTAAGCTAGGAGGATTGGCAGATAATCTTAAATTCATCAAATCATTACACTGAGATTTGGACACCATACATGCTTGGGCAAATTTGTGGCAGATAAAGTTTAATGTAAATAAATGTGAAGTATTATATGTAGGAAGTAAAAATGTTAGGTTTGAATGCACAATGGGAAGTCTGAAAATTGACATTACACTTTATGAAAGGGAAATAGAAGTCGTAGTGGACTCACTATCAACTTCCAGACAGTGTTCAGAAGCTATTAAGAAGGCTAACAGAATGTTAGGATGTATAGCACAATGTATACAGTACAAGTCAAATGAGGTTATGCTCAAGATTTATAGCACACTGGTAAGGCTTCATCTGAAGTACTGTGCGTGCAGTGTTGGTCTTCAGGGTACAAAAATTATATAGAAGCACAAGAGAAAATACAGAGATGTGCGACTAGGCTGATTCCAGGATTGCAGGGAGATGAGTTATGAGGAAAAATTAAAGGAGCTAAGCCTTTTCTGCTAAAGCAAAAGGAGATGTAGAGGTGACATGATTGAAGAGTTTAAAATTATGAAGGGAATTAGTATGCTAAACCGAAGCGGTTACTTTAGGATGAATTCAACAAGAACATGGGGACACGGTTGAAATCTTGTTAAGGATAAATTTGACACAAACATTAGGAATTTTTTCTTTACACAGAGAACCATAGACATTTCTAGTAAGTCACCAAGTAGTGTGGTAGACAGTAGCACTCTAGGGACATTTAAAACTAGACTTGATGTCATTTTGGAAGAATTAAGTGAATACGACAGGCAAGCTTTGTTGGGCTTAATGGCCTGTTCTCATCTAGATTGTTCTAATGTTCTAAATCCCTATGTGAGCAATACAACCTTACCCTAAAAACAGACAATTCCAAGCTACACATAGTTGCTATGATCACAACTATCCTGTGGAATTCTGTTTTGCAGTTGCTGCCTAGGGTTGCATTCCATACTGACTTGATCCCAATAGAACACCTGCCCTGAATCTTAACCTCTGGATATGTGACCCTTCACCTGACAGTGGCCAGCAGCATTATTGGGCCCTTCTGTAAGACTGGGAACATCCCACAACAACAGAGGTCCATTAACTCTATGCACACAAGAAACTGAAGTACTGCAAATAATGTTCTCAGTTGTTTACCTGTTGCTTTTGTCATAATATTAGATAAAGGGCACCTGATCACATAAGTAAATACATTTTTTGGCTTGTTTGATTTACCTAACGAATAAAGTTATCAAAGAGCGAGTGAGAGAAGTTGGGAGCATGCTCTGATACAGTATGTTGCCGCACCCACCACACAACAAACCACCTTGGGATCCCAATTTAGGACCCGAGTGCAGGCAAGCAGTATTTTTTTTTTTCAGTGGCTGGAGTGTCCATCTTGCCACCAACCCCCAAGTTTTCCCTACAAGTTAGAGGTGAAGTTGTTAGGTGCCTTGCTTAAGGACCCAATGGAATGGAATCATTTCTAGCATTTACGTGATTTGAATCAGCAACCTTTCGATTGCCGGCACAGATGCCTAACCTCAGAGCCATTATTCTGCCTGGTAAAGTTATTAAAAAATAATTGCCTATAGTTAAATTAACCAAATTACAGGAATAATTACAGTCAATTGAAATTAATTAGATGCAGCTGTTTGACCACAAATTACAATCATTTATTGTCCTGGAGAAAATAAATCATTTTTTGGAACTACAGACTGCTTATATTAAGCTTTTTTAATTTTGCTTAAACAAACTATGACGAACCTATTTACTAAGTAATTTACAGGAACATTAAGGCGAATTAACTAATTAATATACAGAGGCAATTTACATTGAAAGCATTCTCTCTTGTGAACAAACAACTCTGACCAAAAAACATTGCACATTTTTTCTGTGTTGTACCGGTAATCATAACTTAAATGCGTATTTATTTTTTATCTAAGGAATTTATGGTGCTTTTAGTTAAAATAGTCGGACAAGTTTTACAACTTAATGGTTAAAAGAATGGAAACAGTAAAAAATTGTGCAGATACTCACAGGATCAAAGCTTTTGGGTAGAGCAATCCATCACCAGGATAGCTAACCAGTCAAATGTGTGTAATGCAATATGTCCAGGAATTCCACATTTAATTAAATTATAAATAAGTTTAATAAATAATGGTCCGTTTCAAGGGCCGAGTGAAGCAACAATATAGGACGTGACATCAGAGACCAGTGTTGGAAAGAGAGAGAGGCCATTTCATCTGGATGTTGAATAACATAACACATGCATTCATCATTTTAAACATTTAAGTATCTTCTTAAACTTCTTTTGCTTTAACTAAAAAGGCTCAATTCTTTTAATCTTTTCTCATGATGAATTGCTGCACAATCTCAGCATTGTAATGTACTCTGTTCAGCTTACTGTCCATGAAGTGGAACAGCATCCTATCTGTATTGTTAATACCCAGATATCAATGAAGACAAATCTAACATAAGTAGAATGCGTGATATGTAGGAGATGTGGGCTTCTGACAGGTTGCCTTGTCCTAATGCCTGCACTGTGGAGTTTGTCCCTGGCTGTCCCATCACTGATGTGAGCATGGTATCTGCAAGCGTATTTAGCAGCAGTATGTGAGGAAGATGTTATTCTGATGTGTCAGTATGTGTCATTATTCTGATGTGTTAGTCTACCTTTGATGTGGTTCCTGGAGGGTGACTGGAACATTAGAACAATCTAGACGAGAGCAGACCATTCAGCCCAACAAAGCTTAATTCTTCTAAAATAACATCAAGTCTAATTTTCGCTAAAGTCCTACTGTCTAGCACACTACATGGTAACTTATTCCAAATCTTTCCTCATAATCCCCTGTAGCACTGGAATCAGCCTAGTTGTTGTTCTCTGGAGTTTTTCTAACGCTGCTGTTTCCTTTTTGTAACCTGGAGACCAAAACTGTACACAGTACTCCATATGAGGCCTCACCAGTACATTATAAAGTTGAGCATAACTTCCTTGGACATGTACTCTACACATAGTGCTATATAACCTAACATTATGTTAGCCTTCTTAATGGCTTCTTAACACTGTCCCCTACAACCCCTAAATCCTCCTCATAAGGTATACTTTTCATTTTCAGACCTCCCATTGTGTATTCAAATTTAACATTTTTACTTCCTACATGTACTGTAATATTTTAAATTTACTTACAGTAAATTTCATCTATCACAAATTTGCCCAAGCCTGTATGCTATTGAAGTCTCAAATTAGAGTTTCACTGGATTCCATATTATCTGCCTGTGCACCTAGCTTAGTGTTGTCTGCAAATGTAACTAATTTATTGCTTGTTTTCTTATCCAAATTATTTATGTATATTAAAAATAGCAGCGCCCTAGCACTGACCTCTGTGGAACACCACTCATCGGCCAATTCTGATAGGGTTCCTCACACCATAACCCTCTGTTTCCTGTGTCAGAGCCAATTGCACACCTATCTACAAATAACATTCTCAACTCCCCACGTCTCTTAGTCTGATGCCCCTCTCATGTGACTGCTTATCAAATGCTTTATGACTAGATCTTGGATGGGCATCTGTCCTGAGACTCTGCTGAAGCCTTGTCTGCATTTGGGAGACAGTGGAGCAGCATGATCCATAGTGTCTGACAATGCTGGCACATGACATGATAGCCCGCACCCTGCCACTGACATTTTTCTTGGCTTCTAAAGACATTTGAGGCATTTTGGAAAGCTAAATGTGGCCTTTGTCTTGTTGTGACCTGTACTTTAAATTAAGACCTTTTTAAAGTTCACCAACCTGATCATGAATTGTCCAACTTAGACATTGTTGGGCAAAGCTGTACCAAATGAGTTTGTCTGTTAAGCAAGTTCCAGTGCCTCACATAACAAGCTGTATTTCTGATTAGGCTGAAGTAACAAGAATAGCTTTCTCGTTCAAACAAATTGTAGTTGTTCTTTTTTGCAAGATATTAGTCACAAAAAAACAATATTGTCTGTTTCCAAAAGAGAAGGAAGTGTCTGAAATTTGCACTGTTTAAAGCAGAACTTTTTTTATTACAAAGAAATCTGATTGAGTCTGGCAGTGTGCATCAGGTGGTCTTTGCAAAGCTGGTTCCTCGTTTGCATCTTGTATAGCTGTAGGCTCCAGTCCCATGACACTCAGCTTGAATAAATTATACAATTTCTTTCATTTTAATTAAAATTTAATTCTAGTTATTCTTAATCTGCATACTTTGTATCAATTGTGATGTTTATAACAAGGATTTTTATTGTTAATTATTACTGAAATATTAAGATGAAATGTGTAGTAGCCATTGTCTAAGCTCTGGAGTACCATAATCTCTAAGTATTGTGTATACCAGGCAGCACTCATCAAATACTGTATTTGGAGCAATTGAAGGTTAAGGGCCTTGCTGAAGGGCCCAGCAGAGTAGCATCTCTTTTTGTGGTGACGGGGATTCAAACCGTCTACCTTCCGGATACCAGCGCAGATCCTTAGCCTCAGAGCCACCACTCCGAGGCTGGCAATAAAAGTGTCTGGTAGCAGTTCACTAAGCCAGAATTTGGGTTCCAGCCTGGTAACATGTATTATGCCTGTCTGTCCTACAACATCTGATTATGAATGATAAAATAATAATCCAAACGCTAAAGATGGGGATTAGTATAACATAGACAAGTACACATTATTTAGGAAAAACAGGAACAACTGAAAACTGAGTCACCATTTATGTTACCCAATATTTGATGCCTTATATCAGAAATGGGTTAAAGACCTTCTAATACATGCAGTCATATTAATTTATATATCATGGTATTAATATTAAAAAGTCAAGTTTAGAGGAGGATGTTATAGTCATGGGGGACTTCAATTACCCAAATATTAACTGGACGAGTCTTAGAAATAGCAGGTTACAAAAACTTCAGTTTTTAGATGAAATCGGTAACTTTTTAAACATGGCATGTTAAAGCACCAATGTGGGGAGAAGCCTGTCTGAATTTGTATTTCACAATAATTAGGGTAGGATTCAGAAGATAGATGTGATTGAAACATCTAGGCATCATAATATTATAAATTTCACTTTGTTTTAGAAGCAGTTTTCACGTTAAGGACTTTGCTCAAGGGTTCAACAGGGTAGGATCACTACTGGCAGTAACAGGATTTGAACCAGCAACCCTTCCAGATACCAGCATAGATCCTTTGCCTCAGAGCCACCACTCTTCCTAATGTAATCTAATGTAATCTAATCTACAGTATATGAATATGATTGACAGGTTTGTTGGGTTAAATGGCCTGTATTCATTGCAGTGGTTCTAATGTTTTATCTGCCATGGCAAATTATTTTGTAATGATTAGATATTTATTTCATGTGTTCCTGGAAAAAAATTCTGAAGATCTGTATGTCTCTCTGAAGGTTCTGAAATTTTAAATCACATTTGGAGCAAAATATTTACTTAATACATTAGTAATTTATTCACTTTACTGTGATGTCATTTTGTTTTTTGCTGGACACTGCCATGTTAGAGCCCTGTATCAGTCATTTTCATGGAGATTTCAGCAAATTCCACAGTGCTTATTCACTAGTAACATTATCATTAGCAAAGGCATAAAGGTTGACCTGAATAGTTTAGGTTTGTGGGTAGAATCTGGTAATTAGTGAGTTCCTAAACTAACATTTTGTTTTTCGATTAATGAACCTTGCTATCATTTTTGACTTTGATTCTTGCTTCCCATTTTGGTTCTGATGTCTCTTTGATCTGACTTTGCATTTTCACCTCAGCTTCTTTATGGATTTACAAATCTAACACTCATTTTCATCTCTTTTACTGCTTCTTCCTTGAATCAGTACAATTTTCAGATCAATCTGTTTTTTCACTTTTACTTTTCAAAATAAACTGTTCTGTTTCTGTAGTAGCTGACAAGTGACCTTAATTAGAACTGTTGAGCATGAAGTTGTAGAGAAACGGGTGACATTGCTTGAATATCTGATTATTTGATGATGTTTATTTAGAAAGTTTATAACGTAAATTTTAAAATGTTCAAAATTCAGCTTTCTATCAAAATGAAGTATGGTAGGGAAAATTCTAGTTATTAAGCATGCAATAAAACATTGTTATATACAGTTCAACTGATTTAATGCCACAGTACAAGGTTTTTATTCTTTTTTCTTGTATTTTAAAAGGGTTTTCTTAAATTCAGGACAATTGTCCTTGCATTATGCCATTCTTTCATGATTCAGTGATTTCAGGAATAAGTGCCTTCTGATATTTAATGACAAATGAAAGACATTGCCAGTTTAGGTACCCTTTTGCATTATTTTTGGAATAAAAGGAAAGTGTTTCAAAGATTAGAGTAGACTCCTGTTGGAAGACTTTTTTAGAATCAGTGATGATACAAAGGAGTATATATGTTTTTAGGTTTTTCTACATTTAGGTGTTCTGCGTAAGTTTTCAAGCTGATGTGAGTCTAAATTTGTTTTTATTTATCTCATTGGTCTTATTTAGCTTTCAGATGACAAACTCTATATAGTATCGTAGCACTTTCCTTGTATCATTCAAAATAAAATTAGCAAACTAGTGGAGAAAAAGAATATATGTACTTTTTCCTAAAGGGGGCACTACCGAGGCCTGCACCTCAGACATAATATCTCCAAACACAATTCCAGGTTTAAAAAATAGATTTTTATTTCCACCTACCACTTTTCTAATGCACACAGCTAACAAATGCCACAGTATCATAAATAAATGACTTCCTCTCTTTCTACTCTTCCTGGTGGGTTTCACGCTTGAAAAGGAACCTGCCACCTGATACCAGGGAGTCAGAGTCAGGAGGCTGTGGGTCAGACCCAGGAAAGCTTCAGTTGTCACTGTACTGCATGTTGGAAGCACTTCCTTGTCACATGAAAACCTGTGTTGTCCTCCCCCGGAAGTGCCCTCTGGCAACACCCAAGGACCCTGACAGGGCTGCACTTCTTCACTCCAATTCCCATGCAACCCTGTAGGTGTTCTAATTGGGATCAGCATGGAGGAACACTACTACCTTCCATTTCGGGATATGAACAGCCCCCAGTATCCACCTTCACCCTGTTGTTCCATTACTCCTCAATCCCAGTCGGGACGAAGATTTCAAGGCATTTTGGCTAGGTTGTGTCCCCACTTCAACAGTCCTTCTATCATAGCCCCCCAGTTGGGTAAGAATTCAGTCCCCATCCTGGCCAGGATCCCCATCCATCCTGAAAATATAAAAAAAAGAATTCTTAAGTTTTTAAATGCAGGAGTAAATTTTCAACTTCATGTTTGAATGAAAGAACTTGAGGACCATGATTGATTTTGTAATTAAGCACAATTTAAATTTTTGACTTGTAGATATGAATAGAGATCCTGAATTAGAAGTATATATATATATTATGTGTGTATGTATATATATGTGATCCTTCGTGAATTTGCCTTGTAGTTCTTCCACAGCTAATGGAGAGGGTTTTATTTACAATAATACATTCCGTTGTCTACAGATGGTGGTGAAACACTCACATTCTTCAATTATGATTACAAAGGCGACTTCCAGACTGTCACATTTGAAGGTCCTGCAATTAAGAAGATATTCTATGGCAGTTTTCATAAGGTCAGTAGAACTTTTAATTCATTCAGGGTTTGTTTTCTTCTTTTTCACACCACTAACTATCATGCATTTATGAAATATATAATATAATATAGTTTTTGGCTTCAAATATTTTATTTAATTTTACTTGTTAATTTAAATAACGTTTTAAATCTTTACAAAATGTAAAATGTTGTGGTCATTTAACCCTTGGCAGTGGATGAATGTGTTAGCTCACTGGGAGCACTTATTTCCCCTATGCTACTAAATATGCTACTGGTCAAAAATTTTAGGACACCATTTGAACTGCCTAAATAAGCCTGGAAAAACAGAGGTGTTATAAAACTTTTGATTGGAAGCGTACATCTTTCTAACACCTAGTGGAAATACTTTGCTTTCCAGTGATGTTATCAGCTAAAAGATTTCATACCAAAATATCTAGCCTGATGAAAAATCCTCAGTGAACTCTGACCTAAACCTGCGTACAGCCTAGCTATCATCCATCCATCCATCCATTTTCCATCCCGCTCAATCCGAACACAGGGTCACGTCCTTTAAGTCACGTCCTTTTAAGGGTCCTTTAATTAAATCAAAAAGGAGCAGAAAAATTATTTCAAAGGTATGTAGGTGGTCATGACAACAGTTGACAACTATAAGATACATCAGATACATACACTGAAATTTATAATTGCATCCCTGTCTGCAGAATTTGCCAACCTGGATAACAGAAACCAGAGAAACATTACATTACAATATTTGGCTGGTGTCTTTATTAAAGGTGACTTAAAACATTTATGATACAATTGGTTACATTTCTTTTGATTTTCCAATTGGAGCACAGACAGATCTTGCTCATGGTCACACAGTGTCAGTAGCAGGATTTGAACCCAAAACCTCAGGGTTTGAAGTCCAAACCCTTAACCACTACATCACACTGCCTGCCTGAGAGAAACTATGTCTATATATTAGTTATTAATGAAAGTATTACAAGAATATCTGGTCAACTATATTCCCCAACCTGATCATTTTCTCAACTGGGATTGAAAGGTGTCATAGGACGATGGTTCTTAAGTTTAGTCCTAGGGGCCCACTGTGTCTGTAGGGGTTCTTCCCACTTCTATTTTTAATTGAATTCCTCCATTAATTAGGTAAACTGTTATTTCCCAATTTCTATTTTTTGAAGTCAAACCAAGTATTGAAAAATTGAAAATATTAAATTTGTATTGTAATATAGCATGCATTTATTTATATTACATATTGATGACTTAGTGTTTTTATATTTTTTTGCATGTGAGTATACTTGTGAATGTGACATTGATATAGCTTTGTCTGGTCAGCAATTAGTGTTTTTTACTGGTGTTTAATCTATCTTTATTTGTCATTACTAGCATACACATAAAGGGGGGTATTACAAAGAACAAAATGGTGAAGTATTAGAAGAATGAAAAAGAGTTAAACATTGAAAACTGTAGTAAAAATATAAATATTGCTCATAAATGTAAGTCTTGAGCTACTTTGGAAATAAGAGTAACAGAAGCTGTTGCTAATTAAAGAAAAAGTTGATTTAGAGATAAAATAACTCACTGGAAAAATTTTGAAAAAACAGTAAGCTGAACCTTTTAGCTACTAAATGTGAGAATTACTCCAATAGTGTATCCTATCCCAATGGGAATCCTCGTTGCCCTGACAATGAGATTTTTAAGTACATTAATCATCAGGGGCCTCATGCATAACGGCGTGCGTAGAATTCGCACTTTAACATGACATAAGCACAAAAGCCGAAATGTTCTTATGCTCAGAAAAATCCAGATGCAGGAATCTGTACGTTCACCAACTTCCGCATTCTTACGCTACATAGATCCCGGTCAGCATGAAAAGTAATGCTCGTGCACGCATCTGCTGTCCCTCCCCAACTCCTCCCAGAATTACGCCTCTTTGAATATGCAAATAAGTATAAATAGCCCTTAAGCTTAGCATTCTGTGAAAAGATAATGGGAAAACCAAGAGGGAAAATGGAAGAAATTCAACAAATACCAAGTGGAGGCAAGGAAAAACATACTATTTGTTGGTTTAAACAGTGATATAAACAACAAAAGGAAGCTTATCCAGTGACATAGCGTGCCGGAAAGCTCAAGTTCACAAAGTCGCACAGTGCCCGAAATAAAAAAGAAGTTGTCAGATATCAAAGTTGCCGTGAAAAGGCGAGTCGTAGCCCACCGTCTGAGTGTCATATGAAAGCTTATTAGGATACAGAGAAAAAAAAAGGCACACAGTGGGGAAAAAGCATGAAATGTCAACTTCACTCTCAAAATTTCCACTTTAATCACATAGTTTATTTTGTCATTAAAGTAGAACATCATAAACGTCATCTTAAAATCATTTAATCAACTAGTTTCTCAAATCACATCATAAGTAAAGTAGCACGTTAAATGCTTTGTTTTGTATATGTTCTTCTATGTGCTCTCTGTGTGTGAATCACTACATGCTTCTTAAAAAGGCTTTCTCTACCTCCAACAGGACACAGAATCTATTACATTCGTGATATTACAACTCTCTGAATAACTAAAATACCGAGATGTATACGTGATATCATTTTCATGATGATAGGAGTTAAAGCACGTTATTAAACATTGGAACATGGTGGTGCATTGATTGTGCGCGAACTTCGATGAAATCATTTATTGCAGAAGTATTCAGGGGCGGCTCTAGGCTCGTGGCGGCCCTGGGCAGATAAAGAATCGGTGGCTCCTTCACCTGCCAATGTCAATATGATATCTTATGCATGGCGGATGGCCATGTCCGTTGCGGACACTGCATAGCCGCCTCGTGCTCATGACACAAGTGTTTAACTTTTGCCGAAATTTACTGCTGTGTTTTTAGCTGTGTCGTTATTTTCTCTTTCTGTTTTATATTCAATATATATTGGCGTGGCGGCCCTGTGCAGGTGCACAGTTAGAACATGCCTAAGGCCGTCCCTGCAGTACTGTCTCTTTCAAATGTACAAACCTCCAATTCCTGTCCTTCCTTTTCTTTCTCCAAGTAACCGATCACCACACAATCAGCTCTGTAATGGACGTTAAGCAATCTGTAAGCTTATAACACTGATTCTTCACTTTTAAGGAACATTGAAATATCTTCCTAGTGCATGTTTAATTATTCTGTCCTTCACGCCAGTCCCAGTGAAGCATACAGGGTGTGGCAGGAACAATCCGTGAGTGGAGTGCCAGATCCTTGCTAGCATAGTAACACTGTGTCCTTTAATTATTAACAATATAGATTATTAAATGAAGTTAAAGTTTCATCTGTATAATATAATAAACATATTTTGCTGTATTTCATCTTAAAAATGATATCGTCATCATATGTAAATATGCGCTTTATAAAGTGGCTCAGGTTATGTGTGCAATATTATAACTGTATCGCAGGTTTACAGTGAGGTGATTGTACTTATAGTACAAACAGTTCTACCAGGAGCAGTTGATGGACTGATTGAGTGCGTTTAGAGCTCTTGGAATAAAACTGTTTCTGAACCGCGAGGTCTGTACAGGAAAGGTTTGAAGTGTTTGCCGTGTGAGAAGCAGTTCAAATAGGAAGCATGGCTGAGGCAGCGTGTGCTTGATGCTGTATACTGATAATTCTCTTTCTGATCAGCTTCTCCGAGTGGTGCAGTGAGAGTAATATGGAAAAAGATGATCCGCTGTGGCAACCCCTAATGGGAGCAGCTGAAAGAAGAAAAATAAAGTGCAGTGAGAGTAACAACGCTAAAGCAGCTATGGTATTTAGAACAATTTGACCATTCCTTGGACCATTATATTGTTACTGGTTAATTACAATCAGATGCATTAAACTAATAAACAATATGTGGTTAATTTCAGTGTATTTATAAAGCCGCGTCAGGAAAAGAAAGGATAACCACACAGGAACAGTAGCACTGCTTTGACGCTGGGTGCCGCCAGTCTGTAAAACCAAGCAGAGAACTTGCGTACGACAGGGTATGAGGTACTGTGGAAATGTGCGTGGCTTTACGCTAAGTTTAGGTTTTATACATCATGATTTGAACGTGGAAACGTTCTTACGCAACATTTCTGTGCGTATGCACCGTTTATACATGAGGCCCCAGGTGATAATCAAGCTGGCCCACATAACCATAATTTATATTTTGATGGGTGCTTAAACTAGTTAAGCAGATCTGCAGCTGTTTCTTTTATATTTGACTACATTTCCAGTGGTTAGAGGAGAGGTTGAGATCATGCAGTGATATAGTGCCTTGCCGCAACCACCACATGATGAACCACCTCGGGATCCCAAATTAAGATTCAAGCTTAGCCATGCAGTGGGTGACACCTCAGCACTACACTAGTTTGAATGGAATGGAACAATATGGCACCAAACCCCAAATTTTCCCTGCAAGTTGGAGGCCCTGCTTGTAGGGCTGGATATAGGTTACTGTCATACCCAGGACAGAGTAATTGCAGGTTAAGGACCTTGCTGAAGGGCCCAATGAAATGGAATTACTCTAGCATTTATGGGATTTGAGAAGTTTGCGTGAGGGGATCAGGGGGTGATGACTTTTGTTGATTGATTTGGAGTTGTAGGTAGTAACTGTTGTGATCAGGAGTCCGGAATAGAGATGTCAGAAGAACTGATTTTTCAGTACCAACTCGAAAGTTCCAAAAATGTTAACGGTACTAGCTCTTGTAAAGTATTGGACGAAGAATACCTGTACTGTACTCATGTGTAATTGCATGACTGCATATGTGCAAATTATTTTGGGTGGTACAATAATACACGAGTAATTTTCATATTGAAACGGCCCATTTCAGAATCACATCAACACATGTAGAAAAGAAAAATAGCAGAAGTCATGTCTGTAAGTGCGGTGAGTCTGAGGCTTGAAAATTTCAGCACGTTTGCTGGAATTGTACTTGCTATTTAAAAAAATAAAAAGAAAGACACACAGACTCACGTTACTGCCTTTTTTATCTCATTATGGAGTTCAGTTTGTGCATGCTTTAAAAGCAAAATAATGTTTACAGTCAGATGAGGTGTAGTCATTCAAGTTATATTGTCATGCATGTGTTAGAGAAAATGAAAAGGTAATGATATTAATTGCTGTTTAATAGTGTTCTACACAGTTCCAATGAATGAACAGAGGCTTTGTGTTAATTTTCTGACTGCAATTAGCACTGTCATACCTTTTCTAACCAGCACATATAGTTTGGAATTGTGGGGAGGACCTCACCATCATCCACAGTTACACATATCGGACTGTTTTGATGTTGGAGAGCTGGCAGTGCAAACAATAGTTGCAGCAAGAAAAAAATGAGGCAAAAGCAAAGTGTCTATTAGTTTTTTCTAACCCAGTATGAGCTGCACTAATTGATACCAAAATAAAATGTTTTTAGTGTTTCAAAGCTTCGAAGGACAAGGCACATCTGCCTGTTAAAATCACATGTACTGTGTTAACAGAAGCACATAATCACAGAGGCATGCAGCTACCAGGAAAGTCCCCAGGAGTATGTGAAATTAAAATATTAATTAATTTGACTTTTCTGTGAAATAATACTCTTTAGTAGAATTTTTTTTAACAGCTAATTATGCAAATATTAACCTTACAAACTTAACAATGTTTCACTGGCAAGCCAGACTTTAAAAGCCTGTTATTACAAACACAGCTTTAAGGAGTTTGTTTATATAGAAATATCCAGAATTATCTTGGAATTCACTAATTCAACAGTACAAACATCGTAATTACTGAATTTTTTTTTGTATCAATTTTGAGCAGTATTTTTTAGTTACTGAAGAGAAAAATCTCAGAAAATGAATGAAAAATATGCAAATGGCAAGATAAATTTGATAGCTCATTGTGATTTAATTCTGTATAAACCCCATGCTGAAACATTACAAACTCTCCATTTGTTTTTACACTGGGGTGATCCTCACACATCAAACTTCAAGATGGCATTGTATTTTTATTTTTATGAATGTCAATACTAGTTTGCTTAAATTATGGTTGGGTACTATTTGCTGAATATATCAGTATTTTAAAGCTGTTGTTGTTAGTATTTATATATTTTATATTGTATTACATAAAAGGCACAATGTTGTCCATTTAAATAATGGATGTACCTTAATGAAAAGCCATTGAATGGGATTTATGTTTTTGATATTGAAAGGTATCGAGTATCATAATATTTCACTGGAATTGGTGTTGAATTGTTGAGTTTTGTTATTTGCTTGCTGAGAAAGGTGTTAAAGAAAATTATGGTTTGACCTTATGCCAGCCTTCTTTCTGGTTGTTTCTCTTATGATCTCAGAAAGATTGATGGGGCAGAGAGATTGGTAAATAAGTGGAAATAAGAAGACAAACGATAATCTTAACCAAAGTCATAAAAATAAAATGGGCAAATGTTCCCAGCACTAAAGGCTTCTTGGAGGTGCCTTTTAGCATCTCATAATTAAATTAGATTTCATATTCTTGAATAATCCCCAAGAAATTTTTAAATACATACAGCAACAACACATAAAAATATAAAATAAACGGATATCGACTCAAAGTACAATATAAAACAATAGAATAAAAAACACAATGTAAAAAAGGGGTTTCAGGGACCTCTGAAAATGCACTAGTTTGCAGGGTTTAGCTAGCAGAAAGCCAAGTACATGAGTCATGGTCAGATGACTGGAGATGAGAGACCGGTGAATTCCAGTATTTTATATTTTATTTAATGTAACAATTGATAACAGTAAACAAACAAACATGTTGTAGGTTAACCAATATGGTGGAAAAGCAAAGTCTCTTGGGAACATGCAACCACTTCCGTCGAGGGTGTGACCTTATTAAACTTTCTTACACACATACTACAATACATTATGCTAAAATACTGTAGTAAATTAAAGATTGTAATAATTCCCTGTCTTCTGGCTGGAATGAAGCAAGGGATGTTGGGAGGAAATGCCTAATAGCAGCCATCAGAAGAGATCCCCAGTGGTACTGCTTATTACACTATGGAGGTAAATGTCTGTGGCTTGAAGTACTCCAAGGAAGCACTCCAGAGTAAATGGGCAGAATTGTTTATGATGGCATCCGATTTTGCCACCGTCCTCTTTTTCACAATAGCCTATAGAATGCCCAGTGTCAGTCCTGTGATAAACCTGACTTTACTTATAAGTTTGTTCATGTGTTTTACATCAACTGAATCTGTGGTGAAGAAAGTAGTCAAACAATTTACTTAAGTAAAAGTACAAATACACAAGCAAAATTGTACCCTAGTAAAAGTTGAACTATCCCATCAAAATTAATACTTAAGGTAAACTAAGTGCTAGTTTGTAAATACACCTAAAGCAGGGGTCCTCAATCATGGTCCAGGAAGGCCACAGTGGCTACAGGTTTTCATTCCAAGTAGTTTCCTAATTAGAAGACAGTTCTTGCTATTACTGAAATTTGGTAGTTAAATATTTGGCTTGTTAGTGCTTTCATTCATCCAAGAGACATTTTTATTCCACTGTAGAGTTTCCTTCTCTGAGACCATTATCCATGTGTTTTATGGACCAGTTTCCAATTCCCCTCTCATTTATTATAAATATAAATATAAACATATAAATGGCAGATGTTTTAACATATATGAGAAATTCTCTCATTAATATTAACTTTAGTTTTTTTTTATTAAACGTCATTATTTTGTATTAATTCAAATTTCAGTTTTAATTAAAAACCTTAAGGGAAGCAGGTTACAGTACTAATTCAGTTGTTATCGCACTGAGAAGGGATGTTGAAAGGTAGGCTCACCTGTACAGATCCGATGCTGCAAACACAGCTGCATCATGGGCACTTTCAGGAGTGCCAACGCAAATGTCTCGTATCATGCACATGTCATCAACAAGGGCCTGGAGTACAATAGATGGCCACCCTTTGTGATTAATGTAATCGCGGTAGCCTTCTGTCGGGGGAAGAATAGGCACATGCGTGCCATCCAGCGCACCGTAAATCTGTGGCACAAGATGCACCAAGGAATTGCGGTATGCAATTTCATTGGCCTCCGCTACAGTCGGATGTCTGATATAATGCCGAATTAATTTTTCTTTAATAGCGGAGCACACAGCATATACACATCGATGAACAGTAGTTTTACTAACCCTGAAAGTTTCTCCAACTACTCTATATTCGGCGCAGGTTGCCAGCTTGTAAAGGACGATGGCAATCCGCTTTTGGGTTGGAACCGGTGGTCGGTGGCAACCTGTGATGGGCGCAACATCAGGACTGAGGAATCCACACAACATCTCAAACGTCGGCCGTGTCATTCTAAAATGTTGCAGCCAGAGATTTTCTGTGAAGTGTCTCTCCAACACCTCCTCCCAGAAGGTCTTATTCCGTCGTCTCTCCCATACCCGTGGGTTTCGTCGCACTGGGGTACTTTCTTCGAGCTCTAGGGCTATCAGACAAGCAACTGCTTCATTCTGCTGTCGTCTTCGGATATTATGTACAATTCCAATTATTTGTGAAGCTGAAATAACAGTAAGATGGCAAATTTAAAAAAACTGTCTAAATAATCTCTCCATTTCTTTGTTTCTTTGTTTAGTAGAGGGGGTGTAACATGGAAAACAAAAGGTAGATAATTTGCGCCATACACAAAATTATGTATGGAAACGGCTCAAGGGCAGATTTTTTTCGCGATACAACAAAACTTATGCGACAGTTCGTTTTGGGGGGGATGACGTCATCACGCACACCGGTTTATCGATAAAAAGCCAGTTGGATGGAAACAGGCTGAAGACAGCAAATTTCGCACATTTTTTTTACATATATTCTGCTTGTCGATAACAAAACGTCGCAAAAAACTGGATGGAAACTTGGCTATTATTAACTAATGTCTGGGTAAAAAAAAACAGACAACAATTAAAACTTAAATGCAGCTGCTAAAAACTAAACTAGGCAATTCAATTAAGGTTCTAAATTGTAACAGGCAAGATAAGTAACATTAAGCCCAGAAAATGTGTTGCTTTAGTATTGAATAAATGAGTTTATAATTAAGAAATTCGGTTGAAGTGAAAACCTGCAGCCATAGCAGACCTCCAGGACTGTAATTGAGGACCTCTGATTTACAATGTAACTAAAATTTGTTTTTGATAAATGAAAGCACTAACAGAGCATATAGTTACAATAAATACCAAATTTCATTATCATTCAGGACTGACTTTTAATTAGGAAACTGTCTGGAATGGAAAACTGTAACCACTGTGGCCTTCCTGGACCGTGATTGAGCACTATAGTACAAGAGCTTGTCGAATGTGTTCCCTGATGTAACGGTATAATATGGCATTAGGTGTGCATACATACATTCATAGTATGTTAAAATACATAAATAGTGCAGCTTGTGCCATTCTTAATAAGAATGATGAATATTATGCTACTGACAGGGCTGGATTAAGACCTTCAGGCTCCAGGGTGTCCCAGCTCAAAAGGCCTCTCCCTCAACCACCATTCCCTCACTACCCCCTTAACACTAGAATCCTTGAAGCCTATGAAAAAAGTTGTAATGCAAGACCACCTTAAATTCCCTCACACCTCTTCATCAGCATCTTTGTTTTGCAAATGTGTCAATCAGCACAAGCAACAAGCTGCCTGCTATCCCAACCCACACCAATGCAGTTGAAGTTCTCCCGGCTCAAATCTGTTTATCTGAGTGTGAGGTGTCTGGAATTGTATAGGGTCAATAATATATTGTTATTTGGAATACGTGTATTTCATGGGATATCAGTGTCTATAATGATCTGGGTAAATGTAGGATGACGAGAAATGCAAGGCAAGAAATGTTGAAAATATAACTAAATCAGAAACTTTTCTCATGTTATAGTAATAATGATAAAATGCTGACGTGAAGTGTATTATGTGTGAAGATGTCCAAATATCAAAAAACACTTTCACAAAAGGTATTACAAAACAAGTGCGCTTTTATCTATAGTAATAAAAGGCAAAGCCCTCACTGACTCACTCACTCACTCACTGACTGACTGACTCATCACTAATTCTCCAACTTCCCGTGTGGGTGGAAGGCTGAAATTTGGCAGGTTCATTCCTTATAGCTTCCTTACAAAAGTTGGGCAGGTTTCATTTCGAAATTCTACGCGTAATGGTCATAACTGGAAGCTATTTTTCTCCATTTACTGTAATGGAGTTGAGCTTGACCGCCGTGGGGGAGGAGTTTCGTGTGACATCATTACGCCGCCCACGTAATCACGTGAACTGACTGTCAACGCACTATGTAGAAAACCAGGAAGAGCTCCAAAATACGCTGAACAAAACATGCATTATATAATTGAGAAGGCAGCGAAACATTAAGAAGCGAGCGAGTGACATACTACCATATTCATCAGTACAGCTACTTCGGAAACAAAGCGAGGTATAAACCTAAACTTTAAATTAACTTAATAGACAGGCTGCCGCTGGTGCTTTTCGTGCCCACGGGTAATGCGGGATACAAGTTTAATGAGAGGACGCAGGATATAAAC
>JANRMT010062842.1:33697969-33748014 GCA_026402145.1 Polypterus bichir lapradei
TATATATATATATATATATATGTATATATATATACTGTGGAGGACTGCCGGCTTCCCAGGCCGGTCCGCACCCCCAGGCCGACAGGAGGAGCTCTCCCGACAGCAGGATCGTGCCCCGAGGTCCAGCAGGGCCTTATGGACTCTGTGGTGTTTATACACAGCCCTGCTGGATACCTTGGGGACCACCAGGAGTCGCTGTGGCGGGACTTATGGGCTCTTTTGTGCCTTATGACCCGGGGGTACGTCACGGTCATGTGACAGGAAGGAACGACGTGCTCCCGGGTTGAAGAAAAGGACTGTTTGCCCTGACCCGGAAGGAATAAGGAACTGTGGACTGTTGGGACAGGAACACCTCCGGGTCAGGGGCTATAAAAGGACAGTGCCTCAGTCCAGACGCTGAGCTGAGCTGGGAGGTAGAGGAGCAAGTGTCTGGGCGAGGAGGAGAGTTATTAGAAGAGTTTATTGTGTGAGTTTATGAGTAGTGTGGAAGGTGCTTGGTGCACTGTGAACCAAAATAAAGAGTCTTGGACTTTTACCTGGTGTCTGGAGTTGTACCGGAGGGTTCAAGGGAGCACTACTGCCCCCTACTGCCACAATATATATATATATAACAACAACAACAACAACATTTATTTATATAGCACATTTTCATACAAAAAAATGTAGCTCAAAGTGCTTTACATAATGAAGAATAGAAAAATAAGAGACACATTAAGAAAATAAAATAAGTCAACATTAATTAACATAGAATAAGTGTAAGGTCCAATGGCCAGGGGGGACAGAAAAAACAAAAAAAAAACTCCAGACGGCCGGAGAAAAAAAATAAAATCTGCAGGGATTCCAGGCCATGAGACCGCCCAGTCCCCTCTGGGCAATCTACCTAACATAAATGAAACAGTCCTCTTTGTATTTATGGTTTTCACGGAAGGACTTGATGATGATCACGTGGACTTCTGGCTTTTAGTCCATCAATGCTGGGACATCGTGGTGCTTTGAGTGAGTTGGTGGTGGCGCAGGCCACCACCACAGAAAAACCGGAAAAAGAAACAGAAGAGAGAGTAGGGGTCAGTACGGATTTTAGTGCCACCATGAATAGTTATTATAATGAATTGAACATACAGAGTATCAGGATTAAGATAAAGTGAAGTTATGAAAAGGCCATGTTAAAGTAATGTGTTTTCAGCAGAGTTTTAAAGTGCTCCACTGTATTAGCCTGGCGAATTCCTATTGGCAGGCTATTCCAGATTTTAGGTGCATAGCAGCAGAAGGCCGCCTCACCACTTCTTTTAAGTTTAGCTTTTGGAATTCTAAGGAGACACTCATTTGAGGATCTAAGATTACGATTTGGAATATAAGGTGTCAGACATTCCGATATATAAGATGGAGCGAGATTATTTAAGGCTTTGTAGACTATAAGCAGAATTTTAAAGTCAATTCTGAAAGACACAGGTAACCAGTGTAGTGACATTAAGACTGGAGAGATGTGTTCGGATTTTCTTTTCCTAGTTAGGATTCTAGCAGCTGCATTCTGCACTCGTTGCAAATGATTTATGTCTTTTTTGGGTAGTCCTGAGAGGAGTGCGTTACAGTAATCTAATCGACTAAAAACAAAAGCGTGAATTAATTTCTCAGCATCTTTCAATGATATAAGAGGTCTAACTTTTGCTATATTTCTTAAGTGAAAAAATGCTGTCCTAGTGGTCTGAAGAATATGTGATTTAAAATTCAGGTTACAGTCAACGGTTACCCCTAAGTTTTTTACTTCGGTCTTAACTTCTAATCCTAATGCGTCAAGATTATTTTTGATAACCTCACTTAATCCGTTTTTGCCAATCAATACAATTTCAGTTTTCTCTTTATTTAACTTGAGAAAATTACTATTCATCCATTCAGAAATACCAGTAAGACATTGTGTTATTGATTCGAGAGAGCCGGTGTCATCAGGTGCTACTGATAAGTACAGCTGTGTGTCATCAGCATAGCTGTGGTAGCTCACGTTGTAACTTGAGATAATCTGACCTAACGGAAGCATATAGATTGAGAAAAGAAGCGGACCCAGGATAGAGCCTTGTGGAACCCCATATAGAATATCATGCGTCTTTGAGTTGTGATTACCACAATTAACAAAGAATTTTCTCCCTGCCAGGTAGGATTCAAACCAATTTAAGACATTACCAGAGAGGCCCACCCATTGACTAAGGCGATTTCTAAGAATATTGTGATCAATGGTATCAAACGCGGCACTCAGATCGAGGAGGATGAGAACAGATAAATGGCCTCTGTCTGCATTCAATCGCAAGTCATTTACTACTTTAACGAGTGCAGTTTCTGTACTGTGATTAGTTCTAAAACCTGACTGAAATTTATCTAGAATAGCATGTTTACTTAAGTGGTCGTTTAACTGCATAATTACTGCCTTCTCTAGAATTTTACTTAAAAAGGGCAGGTTAGAGATGGGTCTAAAATTTTCAAAAGCAGAGGGGTCAAGATTATTTTTCTTGAGTAGGGGTTTAACTACAGCAGTCTTAAGACAGTCTGGGAAAACCCCCGAATCTAATGACGAGTTTACTATGTCAAGGATATTATCAATAAGCGCGTCTGATACTTCCTTGAAAATATAGAGAGAGAGAGAGAGAGATATGACAACAACACTCATATCAATGACAAAACAATTACATTAACAATCATGTTACGTTATTTTTAAAATATTTCCTTTTCTTTTTCATAACTTCTTTAACACACTACTTCTCCGCTGCGAAGCGCGGGTATTCTGATAGTACTATAATAAGACAAAGGCAGGTTTTGTCCATCAAACCCATGGCACCAACATGTAGCACTCAATATAAAGCACTATGCAATAGAATATCATAAAACAAAATAAAAAATGTAAAGAAAAAAACTTGAGCCTACTAGTATTTGCCATTAAAATAAGGTTTTAATACTTGCCTGTCTAAGGTAAAAGTACACATACGTAATATCACTTAGTAAAAACACAGTTTGTTATACCACTGAAATTACCCTTTTAAAAGGAGAATTGAAAGGGTCCATCAACTGAACTTAAGAAATCCAAAGTGGGGGCTGCAGAGATACTGTATTTATTTGCTAAATTATGGCAGGAAGAGTGTGAGATAAATATGCTTAATAAAGTCTAAAAATTTAAGATAATGTCACCCGCATTCCCTTGTAATAATATCTCCATTTCATAAATGGCATGTATTTAAAGTTGCAATCAGAAATGTTCAACCCTGCCATCTCAAAAGACATTATAGTTATATGAATCAGGGTTAATGAAAAGGACAACCTCATTTAACAACAAAAAATATTTATTGACACATTTTTGGAGTTATTTTGAGAACAAAAATTGACTTAAATTTGAGTTCAAATGAAAAATGTTACTCTTTTCATAATTGTGCATGTGCACTATTATTCAACCCCCAGCTTCATTACTTTATGGAGCATCCTTTAGCCTTTATAACTTCTAATAACCGTTTTTGGTAAGTGCTGAGAAGTTTCTTGTGCCACTCTGTTGGAATTTTTGCCCATCCTTCACGTGCAGAAGCCTCCAGCTCATTGGTGTTTGATGGCTTACGTGCTGCAACTGCCTTCTTTAAATCCTGCCAGGGATTTAAAATCGGGGGACTGAGAAGGCCTCTCCAGGACTTTCCAGGATCTATTTGTCAACCGGGCTTTAGTTTAACTTTGAGGTGTGTTTTGGTTCAATTGCTTGTTGGACACTCTATTAATCAACAACATTAAATTTAAGAACAGAAGGCGTCACATTCCTCTTTAAAATGGCCAGGTATTTCTGGGGATCCATGATGCCATTTACACGGACAAAATTGCCAGTTCCTGCGGCAGATAAATATCCCCACATCATTAGTGAGCCACCTCCCTGCTTGACAATGGGGATAATATTCTTTTGGTTATAAGCCTGGCTTTTGTCATTCTGGACATACCACTGGTCCATGCGTCTAAACAGTTCCATTTATAACTTGTTTTAATTTCACAAATACGTTTATCGTGTGGTGATTGGTTATGTGCAGAAAGGAAAAGCAAGGATAGGAACTGGAGGTTTAGTACGTCAGATAGAGACAGCGCGCATGCAATAAAGAAAGCCCGCTCAGAAGAACATCCATTGAATTCTGCGTTCGTGTCTCCGACCACCACATCACGAACCCAACATTTACATGATATTCCAGTTAAACCAGTGCGATACCCATTCATATATCCAGTTTTTTGGAGCCTCGTCACACTTGCCATAAAGTTCACTACACTGAACATACACCTGGGGACCCCTTAATGCAAGGGAGCAGCACTACAGCCACGATGTATATTTGCAAGTATATGCAGGTGTACAGTTATGGAGGCCTTGACATATGGCAATTCGATGATACTCATAAGCACTAAAACTAGGGATGCTCCAATGAAGCATTTTAGGAACGATATCAGTCACCAATTTCATGTTATTGAATTGGCCAATACTAATTTAGTTTTTTTCTTTTTAAAAAACTTTTTACACTTAACCTCCTGCATAACCATATGTGTTGAATCTTTATGTTCTATATGAATGTATATTTTATAATCAAAACTATAAACCACAGATGTTACCTGTTAATTTTTATTAACAAAATTAAATATAGGCCTATTGTTCAGTGACCAAAATATTAAAATATAATTCCCTTAAAATACATAGTTTTTTAAATAATAAAATAAGTACAGGGTTTTTTTATGCATAAATCATATGGCATTAAAAATGCTTCTGAAAATTACAAGCTGTGATATTGTTTAATTTCCATCCATCCATCCAGGCAGGAACAAACCCCGGGCAGGGCACACACACATACACCCACACACCAAGCAAACAAACTAGGGACAATTTAGGATCACCAGTACACCTAACCTGAATGTCTTTGGACTGTGGGAGGAAACCGGAGCACCCGGAGGAAATCCACGCAGACAAGGGGAGAACATGCAAACTCCAAGCAGGGAGAACCCGGGATGCAAACTCAGGTCTCCTTACTACGAGGCAGCAGTGCTAAGACTGCGCCACCTTGTTTAATTTCTCTTGTAATATATATACTAATACACATGAATGAAAGCTTAATTTAAAAAAGTAGTTTTAACCATTTGCCTAACATTTAATTAATTGATTTTGTCAGTTAAACACATTTTCAGTATAAATTAATATGCACTTATAGGTTTAAATGTTTTTTAAGTATTAAATGTACTATAGATTTTTTTGGATTATCATTTGAATTATGCAGTACTTGTTTCTTACCAAAACTTATATTGTACTTAAAAACAAATAATAAAAGCAGTGTAATCCTTGGAAAAAAAGTCACAAATCTGTCCAATGTTCATAAGATATTCATTAGAAAGATACAAGGCTAACAAGCTCAACAAATTTACAAGTAAAATAGATGAATTTTGCTGTTACACAGCACAAGCTCATTCACTGTCCAAACTCAGACAGGCAGTTTTTGTTAATTAAATAACAAAAGAAAAAGGTCTGCCTTCATTAAAGTAGCTTTTCTTGCTGCTTGTTTATTTGTACAGGATGACTCATCCTTTTTCCCAGTGTACTACTTCACTTTCTTTAATGCAAAGGCTAATATTCCTATCTTCTCCCTCTCTAGTAGTCTGCCTTGCTGCCCTCTGTTTACAGGAAGTTTGCAACAAAAAAAATATATGTTGACTACTAGATTTCAACCTGAATTTAAATGGGTAGCACAGCTAGTAAGTAATAAAGTATTATTCATTTTTGGTGATTTTACAATTAATGGACATTTTCAGTGCAACTTTTGACTTGCATTCAAAATCATGCCATAAATATCTACATGAATGGTACAGACAAAGAGCAATTAACAAACGGACTTGTGTAGAAAATGGCACAAATGTATGATTATTACCTTCTTTAATTCTTAGCTGAAGGACTTCCCTAGAAAATAGTATTGCTTCAAATGCTTTCATGGATGATTTTATCACTTGGCAGGTTAGATTGATCAGTCCTTATCTAGTTATAGTTACTCAGTACGGCCTGACTTGAAAGCAGCATTGATTCTGTTCATATTTTGCCTCGAATTGCTTTGTGTGTGTGTGCAGAGCACTGTTTGAAGCTTTTGTCTGATAGTCACTGCTTTGAACTAAGAAGGTGTTATTAGTGTTCCTTGTAAATTAAAGGTTAAAAAACTTACAACAGATAGACTTATTCTGAATACAGTTTATTGTATTCAGTTACGGCAATACCAATAACGTAAATGCATACATTGATAGATAGATGGATGATGCTTTATTTGTCTCAATGGTAAACTAAAATTCATTTGCTGGCTTTGCTCTAAATACAAAATTAAAAAGAATATAGTGTGATGATCAAAGTGTGAAGTAGGAGTGAAAATATTGTTTGTTTGATTCCTGTTGTTTCAAATTATGAAGATGATACTTTGTCCTGATTCATAATGAGTTTTCCACCAGAACACAGGAAAGGAAGATGAGCATACTTTGTCTTTTCTTGCTCTTGGGTTTTGCTTACTGTTTGTTTTTCTGACTGAAAAGTACTGTGATTCTTGTGTTATGAAGTTTCACAAGCTGTTGTCATTTTTCATTAAAATAAAAATGTCTGCTGAGAGTTGATGATCAAGTGCTTACTTTTATACATCTTTCTGTTCTTTAGCAAGGCTGGACTCAATGTAGCACCCACATTCACTCCATTATGAACTGTTGACCACTTGTACAGTCCGATACTAGGTTACTCTTTGGAGAAGAATAGTTGCTCCAGCCTTGGTTTTGGCCACACCTTAGGCAAGAGGAGTCTTGCTGATGTTGGGTTAAAAAGTAAGGAGTAGACATTTTGCCCTTTTTTTCAGTAGATGTAATCCAAACATTTGGTTGATATTTGGTGCAAAGTGTGTCCATCAAGGTTGGCAAAGGCTGAGTTATAATCAGGTCTGTTATTAGGTATAATCAAGCTAACCTACTGCTTGTGTCCTCTTAGCCAAATGGAGGCCCCAGCCCACACACAGAAGAATGGTGAAATGGGATGGGTTTCTAGAACATGTAAGCTGCTCTGGGCCCCTAAAGTCTAGAAATGGATCTGGTTATGATCATTTTCCTTGCTGACCAGGGAGGTAAACACTGAGATATCCCTGAGACAGTACCTGCTTCATTTGACTGTGATTAATGTATTCTTATCACATGATCTAGAAAGTGAATTGCAGATGAAGGCTTAGTGTAGAATCTGTGAAGATTGAATGTTGGCTGAAATGACCATTGATGTTTCTTATCAGTGAAGAGTGCTGCAGTCCAGGCTTGTAGCTGTAAGTCGCATATGCCATGTTATAAAAAAAGAGGGCAATGCCACTTTGTTTTACAATAGAGAGGTGTGGAGGTCTTAGTTTCAGGATACCGCTTAGGCAGTATAGAAACCAGGGAGAAAGTGCCAACACTGAATTATAAAGAATATAAGGGATATTTTGCTGTTGGCTTCTTTGGTGCTCATAAGTCCCAATTATTGATAATTGGTGCATAGTTTTGTCTGTTAAGGGAAGCAAGGATAAATTATGGTCACTCTCCTTGTTGACCAAGACACAATTATAGCAATCAAAGATCATGCACTTCCACATCTGGGATATGCTTGCAAGAGCATTGTTCAATTGTGATTGATACTGCCCTCTCAGATGGAGTGATCCAGATGTCCAGCATTTGGAAATTCCCACTGTCACAGTTCAACAGTGAAACTCATTCTGCACCTTATTTTAAAAAATTACTCATCGGTCATGGGTGGGGGAGAGAGAGAGAGATAGACATACACAGAGAGGAGCTTGCATGTTCTAGGAAGTAAAACAGCAGAACTTGTAAATCTGTCCCTTACAAAATCCTTCCCATTTGCAAGTACATTTTTTCAGTTGTCTTCTTGGAAAATTGTAACATGTTTTAATTGGATAATAAACCACTTTAATGCAAAGATGTTTTAAATACTCTTTTCAGTAATAGTACTTCTTTTCTTTTTATTTCCCAATTACATAAGCTACATACATGGCTAAGTGTAAGTGTCCTGCATTTACTCCTGGGTTACTTTCTGTTTATGTGAAAAATATACTGTTGTTTCTGGAACAGAGTTCCAGATTTGTTTCTAAGATCAAATGCTAACAAAAGTGATGAATTTTGAATTATTAATTATTTTTATTTGGAATAATAAATAGAGCTAATGTCTCTAATTAGTTAAGTATGAAGATATTTTTTATATTTTAAAGTTTTTTAAAATATGTTAAATGCATTACTTGTTAAGCTATATCTGGTTGTTCAGTTTACAATTTACACTCTCTTGCTTCCCTCTTTAAATGAATGTTTTTGCTTTCTTCTTGTCTTCCTTGCTGTTGATAAGAATCTGTAGCAAAGCTAATGGAAAAAATGTAGACACTTATCTCTGCTTTCTCTGCTATCATGTGAATCCAGTTCTTCTGTTCCATGTTAAATCTGAAACACTGATGCAAAGTAAATTGCAAACATCTTAATGTCTTTAAATTTTACTCAGATCAGTATATTAATAAATACCTATACAAGATTTTTCATTATTCATAATAATGCACTTGTCTAGTGGTAATATTTTTTCCTTTCAAATCTGACCATTGATCTGTTTAAAAAGATTTTGAAATTTTCTTGACCTATACCATAATTAATGTCAGCTTTATTTGATGTAATATCTACACTCTTTTATTTTATTAGCTTCACGTTGCCATTAGCAAGACAAGTGCCAAGGTTGTTATCGATTGTAAGCAAGTTGGAGAGAAGACAATCAATGCTGCAGGTAATATTACCATTGATGGCACTGAGGTTCTGGGGAGAATGGTGAGGTCCAGAGGGAAGAAAGACAACTCTGCTCCAGTAAGTATCCCACAGTACTTTAAGTTTTTATTTACCATGTTCTAAAATAGCATCTGCATCAGTACCCTTTCTTATCACATTAGTTTTTTCACGTACTATTTTCCTTTTCAAATAATATATTATTAATGAGATCTTGGAGAGGATGCAAACTGAAACAGCAGAATCAAAAAATAGTAATTCTATTTATTTTAAAAAACAGTAAAGGTGCAGTCACACTGTGTAGTATACCTTAATACTGCAGTATTTCACATGCAAGTTACTGTGTTATATGCTTAGCTGGCTAAAATAACCCAAAGACGGTGCATTTCATACATCAGTCTTTAATGCTACAACTAAGTCATTTAATGTCATTACTGTGAACATTTAAATCCATTTAATATGTAATTTTTTAACTGCTTAGTCACTTGCTGTGGTTTCCTGGAAAGGTTTTAAAATGTCATAATGTATACACTTTTCTTTATCACAGTACAAACAGTAGAAACTGTTTAGCGGGGAGTGTAATTTGGAAAAGACAATCCGAAGAAATTTGCAGCTCTAACGATCTAAATAATGTATGTGTTTCTACAGTGTTTTTGATTAAAATATTACTAAACTTGTACATACCTACATGAGTTTGACTTGTTACTTCTTAATGTTTTGAAAATAAAGTGTTTTGGCTTAGGAGTGCTGGAGGCAGGGGTTCAGCCACAGCCACAATATAATACAGCAATGCCTCTCTTGCTTAGTTCATGCTGGTGAAAAAGTGACGCCTGCAGCATGTGTGATATCAAGCTACCATTTTCCTTCTTAGGTCTGTTACATTTTTGTCATTAGAATAAGACACAAAGGGTCCTGTATGGCAGTGTGGAGTGCCAGGTTCTTTTCACTTTTTCATGCTGGTGTATTATAAGCAGGCAGGCAGTTTAATTTTAATTACATGCTAGTGAATTAACATTCTCTGTGTTGTGCTGATAAATTGTGAGCAACCACCAAACCCCCAAATCTTACACATCAATAGCATTGTACACATGTGGGGAGTCATGTCCATTTGATCTTAGTCTAAAAGTGATACGGATATGTATTTTAAGGGTGAAAATATGAATATAGTGTTCACACCATAATTTCGAGGACATCTACACCAAGTGACGTAAGACCAAGGCAAATAAAATTGTCATTGATAATCCATCCCAAAAACAGCTTCCTTTCTGTACTGTGGTCCACATGATGTGTCCAGTTCTGAGAGACTGAGGAGGAGCTTTTCCCACAGTCCAGAAGCATCTCACATAAGGAAAGTGTCAAAAAATTTCACAATGCCCCATTGTTAACTGTCTTGTAGTTATTAATATACAGTATTTAGTTATTATTAATTAGTTTAGTTATTATTTATTATTTATCAATTTTTTAATATCATTTAAAATTCTTTAATAACCTTTGATATTTATAAAGTTATGTAATATTTTTATTGTCATTACACAAATGAATATAACTTTAAGGTACAGTCATAGCATTTTGCCAACTAGACATTTTCCAACCCGCTGAATCCGAACACAGGGTCACGGGGGTCTGCTGGAGCCAATCCCAGCCAACAAGGCAGGAACCAATCCCAGGCAGGGTGCCAACCCACCGCAGGACACACACAAACACACCCACACACCAAGCACACACTAGGGGCCAATTTAGCATGTGTTTGGACTGTGGGAGGAAACCGGAGCGCCCGGAGGAAACCCACGCATACACGGGAAGAGCATGCAAACTCCACGCAGGGAGGACCCGGGAAGCAAACCCGGGTCTCCTAACTGCGAGGCAGCGGCGCTACCACTGCACCACCGTGCCGCTCCCAACTAGACATTTCACTTTATATTCTACTGAGTGTGTAATTTGTATGTGACTACATTTGATTAGATTTAATTTGATGTTAATCTGCAGTATTTTAAGTATGAATGCTTTAACTACTTGCTTCTATTCATCTTGTTTGTGTGTTTTTAAAGATATGAGTTTGCACATGTCAGATTTTATCAATGACTGACCCAGTTGGCAGTGTAATCGGAATAAATAGTGTTGTTTACAAATATGAAAGAATAAGTTTAATGAAGAGCAGTTTTTTTTATAGCAGACTGACCAAAAATGAATATTCATATAGTTAAAACAGTGTGCTTGGTGAGACAAGAAGTAATATGCACCTATTGGCAATGAGATCCAGACCATGCCTTCAGGCAATTTGTGCAGTTAGAAGAGGAAGACCATTAATGGCTGCAAAGTCTTGCTATTTTCAATTTTGGTATAGTGCTGTGAATTTATCTGCTTTTACATGCTTAAGATTATATCCATGTCAACTGCAAGTTGCAAAACCTATTCATTTTCCTAATTTTAAGAATTAGTGTTAAGACAAAAATGAGGACTTATACAGCTCAGGTTGCCATTCTTTTTCGTGAATTTGAATCTCACTTCCAGGACTTTATTTTTGCAGTCTTTTCATCTTCTTTAGTTTTTAAATGTGAACAATGTTTCACATGTCTTGCAGCTGAAAGTAACTGAACTCCAGTAAAATAATGAACTTAAAAATACATTTGTTTTTTTCTACAAACTACAAATTATTCAGTATTTGTTCTCATGGCTTTGCATGTATTTTGAGCACATGGCATCATGATGTGGTTATACATACAGTTGTGCACAAATTGTTTCAAAAATCACAGTTACTGAAAGCAGGTATAAAGAAGCAAAATAACAAATACAAATCTTTGGAATGAATAAGTTGTTGTGAAGACCAGGGGCCTCATGCATAAATGCCATGTGTAGAATTCACACTATAACATGGTGTACGGACAAAAGCGGAAATGTGCGTACACACAAAAATATCCAGATGCATAAAACAGTGCGTACGTTAACTTCCACGTTCTTCTCCTACATAAATCCCGGTCAGTGTGAAAACTCCACAACTCCTTCCAGAATTACGCCTCTTGGAATATGCAAATCAATATGAATAGCCCTTAAGCTCAGCATTCTGTGAAAAGGCAATGGCAAAAGCACAGGGGAAAATAGAAGAATTTCAAATATCAACTACTATTTGCTGGTTTAAACAGTGGTATAAGCAACAAAAGGAAGTTGATCGAGTGACATAGAGTATTGGAGAAACTTGAAAGCTCAAGTTCACAAAGTCGCACAGTGCCTCAAATAAAAAAGAAGTTGTCAGATATTAAAGTCGAAAAAGCGAGTCGTATCCCACCATCTGAGTGTCATATAAAAGCTTATTACGGTACAGAGAAAAGAAAAAAAAAGATAGGGACACAATGGGGAAAAAAGCTTGAAATGTCAACTTTAATCTCGAAATTTCCACTTTAATCACTTAGTTTATTTTGTCATTAAAGTAGAACATCATAAACTTCATCTTAAAATCGTTTAATTTACTAGTTTCTCAAATCCAATTGTAACTAAAGTAGCACGTTAAATGCTTTGTTTTGTATGTGTTCTTCTATGTGCTCTATGTGTGTGAATCACTACATGCTTCTTAAACGGGCTTTCTCTTCCTCCGACAGGACACAGAATCCATTACATTCGTGATATTACAGTTCTCTGAATAATTTAAATGCAGAGATGTATACTTGGTATCATTTCAGTATTCATATCAATTAAAGCATGTATTAAACATGGGAACACGGTGGTGCAGTGATAGTGACAAACTGGCACCCCATCCAGAGACTGTTCCTGCCTCACACAAGATGCTTGCTGCGCTGTGTGCAACCTTCGATGAAATAATTTATTGCAGCAGTACTGTCTCTCTCAAACGTACTAACCCCTAATTCCTGTCCTTCCTTTTCTTTCTCCAAGTACCCAATCGCCACACAATCAGCTCAGTAATAGTCTTTAAGCCATCTGTAAGCTTAGAACTCTGATTCTTCAAAACTTTTAAGAAATATTGAAATATCTTCGTAGTACATGTTTAATTATTCTATCCATCTATCCTTCCCTCGTGCCAGCCCGAGCAAGAATACAGCGCAAGACAGGAACAATCCCTGAACAAGGCGCCAGCTCCTTGCTAGCGTTGCGACACCGTGTTCTCAAATGTTTAATAATTAAAAATAAAGATTATTTAAATGATGTTAACATTTTATCTTTATAATGTAATAAACATATTTTGCTGCATTTCATTTTAAAAATGATATTGTCATCATATGTAAATACACGCTTTATAAAGTGCCGCAGATTGTGCAATATTATAACTATCGCAAGTTTGCATTGAGGTAATTGTACTTATAAGTACAAACAGTTCTACAAGAAGCACTTGATGGACTGATTGATTGCATTTATAATTCTTGGGATGAAACTGTTTCTGAACCAGGAGATCAGTACAGGAAAGGCTCTGAAGCGTTTGTCGCATGAGAGCAGTTCAAATAGGCAGCATGGTTGAGGCAGCATATGCTAGATACTGTATACCGATAATTCTGTTTCTGATCAGCTGTTGTAGAGCTGTGATCCCACACTCAAATACAGTGATATAAATACTCCGAGTGGTACAGTGAGAGTAATATGGAAAAAGATGATCCGCTGTGGCAACCCCTAATGGTAGCAGCTGAAAGAAGAAGAAGAAGATGCAGTGAGAGTAACAACGCTAAAGCAGCTATGGTATTTGGAATAGTTTGGCCATTCCGTGGACCATTATATTGTTACAGGTTATTGTAACAGAAAGAGAAACCACGCTGGAACAAAAGCACTGCTTTGACGCTGGGTGCCGCCAGTTTGCAAAACCGACCAGAGAACTTGTGTACGCCAAGCATTTAGCTGGCGTTAAAATGTGCGTGGCTTTATGCCAAGTTTAGGTTTTATACATCGGGATGTGAGTGTGGAAACAGGCTTATGCAACATTTTTGTGCATACGCACCGTTTATACTTGAGGCCCCAGATTCTTAGTTGATGTTAACGGACTGAGCAGAAACAGTTCCTTTTTGTGACGAGAACAATGTCATAGTGAAATCACTGTTATTGAAAATTACTCTCTTTTTGGCATTTGAGAATCACTCTTAATAGCTTTTAATTTAAATAAAAGTTTTATACTTAAGCCATAACTTGGAGCAACTATTTTTAAACTTAATGTCTACGATTAACACACATGCTAGATTATCTGGGTTCATAGTTTCACCTATATTTTATATGCAGCATTTTGTATAAGTCATTATTGACGATGGAAGAAAAGAGCTATAAGATCAAAGCTATGAGCCAGTAGCAACATGGGAACTGGACAATATGGGAGGAAGTGGCCAACAGGACCCTTTTATGGGATGTAATAATACAAAGGACAAAGAAAAACTTTTGGGGCACCTTGAAGGTCAACCCCATCTGTCAAATGACACAAAAGACGTCCAAAAAAAAACTTTTGTTAAGCGCTAGCGTTTGAGTCTTTGTGATTTCTTACTGGCCAAGATGGCATAGTTCTCTGTCTCAAGGTATTCTGGGTTAATGGACTTGCTTTGCTTCCACTTCACCACCAGGTCATTAAGATGTTCATGTTAGCTATTATTTATTACATGTGCCCTGCTCCCTTTTGAAATGGAAGGGAATCGCATATTTGCAGTAGCTGCCCCTAACTGTGGAATAGCTTATCCCTCAATGTTAGAGCTACTCCTTCTATTACTGTTTGTAAATGTAGACTCAAAACAGACCTTTTGTCATTAGCTTTTGAGTCCATCTAGATGCATGTTTTTATAGTTATTGGTATTTTTTTGCTTTTCACCTTAAAGTGTCTGGACTAATGATTATATGGTTTGCAACTTTTTTTTCCCTTTTCCTTGTCTCTTATCTCTCATATGTACAACACTTTGGTTAATGCAATGTAGTTTTTTTTAATGTGCTTTATAAATAATTTGCTTGCTTGCTTGCTAGAAAGAATCAGGAGATAAAACGGATGGCCAGGGCTAGGCAGATATCAAATTTAAGAAAGACTAACAAATCCAGGGAAGTTTTCAGGGGCAAGAGGGTATCGTAGTGTTTAGATAGCACAGAGAAATTCATTAACTAAGCTAATTAAGATAGATTCCTAACCAGAGTAAACTCGCAAAGAAAGTTTGATTTTGAAATCCCAAAGCTAAAACAATTTGAACGCTATAGTGCCGTCTTAAATAATTACTATTTGGTGTCAACATTTTGGTAGCAAGCGGCATAACAATTGGCATACAGCATAACTGCTAACACTGGAAAATGCTGCAAAATGTTGGTATGAATGGTAAACAGGGCTCACAAAATAGTGGCAATGTAATGTCAATTTCATTTTCACAAAAATAAGCGAATAATGAAAAAAATCATGCATTGAAATTAGAAAATAGACAAAAATAAAGAGTGCACAGCCTATGTCTCAAAAACAGCAAAAAAATAATGGTTACAACAGAACTGTCTGCATAATGCATCCAACAGTCTTATTAGGATGTTAGTTGTAAACTAAACCTAGAAGTCGAAGGGCATTAATGCAAAGGCAGGCACCCACAATATATCTTCCAGACTGTATCCCTTCCAGTGGACTGGACTATAGTACCTTGTCATCACAAATCTGTCATTTTCTATATGTCAAATTCCAAACTGCCGTTTGCCTTTAATGGAAGGGAAGGAGCCCTAGCAAAGTGGTGAAAACAAAATTAGTTTAGGGTGGGAAATGTAGAAAATTGGATGGATTCTAAGAGTATGCCAGAAGGTCCAGGCAGGAGGACACATGACCAGCTTCACCTGTGGCCCAACATTATACTCTTGTGGAATTTTTCTTCTTGTATCTAAGTATCCTATATCTAAGGAACTTTAAGGAGCAGTCCCCAACTTCAAGGATTTTTCTTGTAAAACCTGCCATTTATTACGAACAATTTGGAGATATTCAAAAGACTAGGTTCTGATGTGCCTATTGAAGGATTGATGAACAAACTGGGTTTGTATCCATACACCAGCACAAAGGGAGAAAATCCAGTACAAGAACAACATAAAAAGTTTCCTAAAAAATTTGGTCATGAGTGAAAATCTACCTAGTTAGTTTGGTTGACAATAATAACATTTATTTCTATAGCACATTTTCATACAAGGCAGGTACCTCAAAATGCCTGACAAGATGTCAAAGAAAAAAGTGTAAGAAAAAGGAAAAGCGACAAATAATAAATAAGTATATGCATGTAGACCCCCGTAACCCTGTAGTTAGGATATAACGGGTTGGATAATGGATGGATGGATGTATAACTGCAATCCCAAAAATATTAAGAATAAATCAATGCACATTTAAATAATACAAATACAAGTAATAAATAGAGTCATTTTAAGTCTCTCTTGATGATAATGATAAGTTCAGATGGCTAAGATGGACATAAAAAACTACAGCTACAAGATACTGGAGATAAAAAAATAAATCTGCAGGGGTTCCAGGGCCAAAAGACTGCCCAGCCCCAACTGGGTGTTCTGCTTAAGGTAAATTGGCTTAAATAGTTCCTGTTGTTTTTAAGCTTTGTCTTAAAACATTTGATACAGTGTGTCTCGTCTACAGTTGGAGCATCCACATTCATTCCAACATCGCCGGTAGCTTTACAGTACTTTAGGAAAACTGGGAAAGAAAACAGAACAATACAGGTTAATGATGACTACAACTCCAAGAAGTATATGATATTTTAATGTATGTATAATTTATTAGAACTTAATTAAAATGGAACTGTGAAAAAGTCAAATTAAAAAGTTGGTTTTAGGAGCTTTTTAAAATAGTAAAAAGCCGCCTCAGCACTTCAGTTATGCTTAGATCTTGGTGATGTATAAGAGGACAACTCCAAATTATAAGGTGGAACAAGAGTTTTATATACTGTACCATTAATAGTCTATTAAAATCAGTTCTAAAGAAAACAGGTAATCATTGTTGATATGCTAAAACTGGTGAGATGTGCTTCAATTTTCTTTTACTGGTTTCAGTTCCTGCTGATGCATTCTGTACTGACTGCAAACAAATTTTGCCTTTTTTAGGTAGTCCTAAGGCAATCAGGGCTTCTTAATAGCGAGCGTACTTAGCCCCCTTACAGTGGCTCCAAAGGGCAGAACACAAAAACAAAATAAATCTGACACAATGAAATGAATTAAACAATTTACAATTGAACTTTATTTTCTGTACAGTTGTGCCTTCAGCTAAAGGCCTTTTCATGTTCCTGTCTTTGTTGTGTTTCTGTTAATAGTTAGAATATTATTCCATAATCATGTACTAATTAGGCAAAATATTGCAGTTTCCTAGAGCTCCATTTCAGTTCCAAATTGCAGTATCATATGAGCTCAGTTATAGACATTAATTCTTCACTTTGTGCCTTAAACTGAAATGATTTTTTAATGTACTTTTATTGTGATTATTGGCTGTGTCTTCCTTCTCTCTCTAGAAGCTTGTCTATAAATTGTTCCAAAAACTGCACTAGAGTTTACATTTTTTTCCAGTCTCATTTTCCTTTTGAGTTTTATCAGGAGATTTTAATAATATAAGCTTCAGATGTTGAGTGTAGCTTCTTTTTGTGTGGAGACCACGTACAGCCTAAGCACATTAATTGTATTGTTTAAAACATGTTTATATTTTGTGTGATTGATATTTACAAAACATCTTAATTTGTGTTCAACAGTTCCAGCTTCAGATGTTTGACATAGTGTGCAGCTCTTCTTGGGCCAACAGAGACAAATGCTGTGAAATCCCAGGACTTGTAAGTATTCTTCAGCTCAAGATAAAATTATTTAATTTAAAAATCAATACACAAATGAATTTTACAGATACCACTTAAAAGTACTTCAGTGTCAGTTGTGTACTGGGGTACTTCAAATACCTATCTCGGAGGAAAAGAAAGAAAATATAAGAACTGACAGATACTGCTCAGGAAAAACTGTTTTCTAATCTTCTAGGCATGTCACAGACCATTGTATGGAAATTCCCTCATTTATATACAGTACATATACATATGATACTACCAAGAGGTAATTCAAGAGTTTCCTCTGTCTTGTTATGTACAGTATTTCTTAAGGCACATCAGAAACTGTCTCTTGAGAGTTTTTCTTCATCAGAAAGCCATAACCACAAGAAAAGACTTTTGTCGTTATATGACTGACCTGTTATCTGCTGAAGTCCAGAGTGAAATTCTGCTAGGATGGGTTATATTTGAACAGAAAGGATACCAGTGTATTGTACACAGTAATCCAGATGAGGCCTTATTAGTTTGTTATAAAGCTTCAGCATAACCTCTTTTGACTTGTACTCTACACATCGTGCTATATAACCTAACCTAACCTAACCTGCTATATAGCCTTCCTAATGGCTTCTGAACACTATCTGGAAGGTTATAGTGACAAGTCCACTATGACTCCTAAATCCTTCTCATAAGATGTAAACTTTTCAGACCTCCCATTTTGTATTCAGTTCTAACATTTTTACTTCCTAAGTATAATACTTCACATTTACTTACATTTCATCTGCCACAAATCTGCTCAACATTATATGCTGTTTAAGCCCCTCTGTGATAATTCAACAAATTCTAGATTGTCTGCCAATCCTCCTAGTTTGGTGTCATCTTTAAACTTAACAAGCTAGTTATTCATATTGTTTTCCACATCATTTATATATATACTGTATATATATATATATATATATATATATATATATATATACAGTATATATTGAAAAGTTGTGGCCCTAGTACTGACTCCTGTGGGAGACAAATCTTAACTTCACCCGCTTCTAATTAAGATCTTTACACCTTCACCCACTTCTTCCTGTGTTTTAGCCAATTCTGCACTCATCTACTGCATTCATGCCCAGCATAAATATAAATATTATATGCCCCCCTCTGATTGTATCCTTTTGCAGCTTACATATAGGATTCCAGCATGTTGGTTAAACATGACCTCTCTTGTCTGAAACTATGCTGACTGTTCAGTAAAACTCCTGTTTTTGCCATGTGTTTCTCAGTCTTTCCATTAATAATACATTCCATTAATTTTCTTGTGATGCATTCTAAACATTTGGCCTATAGTTACTTAGATCTGTCCAGTTACCCTTTTTTTACTCTCTGCTATTTTCTATTCTTTCAGAATTGCCATAGCGCATAGTACTTTCTAAAAATACGTGTCAAGGGTATATATATCTACTCATTAACTTCCTTAAACACTTGAAAATAAATGTTATCAGATCCTGATGATCTGTTTCATTACAGTGTTCTCCTTTTACAATTTAAAAATTACTAGGTACCTTCTTAGTAGCCCTCTTTACTGCTGGCAGGTTATTCACTTCTTCACATGTGAAGACCTCAGAAAAATACAAGTTTAGAGTATCTTCTGTTTTACTACCTGTATATTTTAATTCCCCTTTAATATTCCTGTATACTTTGCCTCCTCCTTGACAGTTCTTTTTCAACCAAAATACTAAAAGAATCTTTTTAGGTCATCTTTTGCATTATCTATAATATTCCTTAATAATGGTTGCCCTCAGGCACCATATAATTCACATTAGAGTTATTAGGCATGGGCCTCATCCACATGTACCCAGGTATTTTTTAAAACAGGAATTTTCTTCCTCTGTTAAAAAAAAAACATCCTGTCCACACACGCACCATTTATTAAAAAATCTCCATCCACATGAAAGTGCAAAAATCTGCTGTCAAGAGAACAAAACAGGCATAGATAATAAAGGGAATATCATTTAGATTATGCCCATGATTATGTATTCGTGTCATGAATGCTACCTGGCTATTTCACTACAACATCAATAAATTAACACTTGTAATCATAAGTGGCTTGTATGTTAAGAGAGGACCTTCCCTTTCTGTTCAAATGATCAATGGAATTTGTGGATGGCTGCTTTATTTCCACATGAGCCCAGGTGAAACCCTGCTACAAGTTCTTGTACTTTGGACTCAGTGACAGGTAAAGTAAGTAAGTAAGTAAGTGACAGGTTTAATAGTGTTTTATTTAGAACATAGGGCATGTTCATTCCAAGACAAAACCGTTTATTTTGCTGAAATCCAGGCAGGTGTATTGACAATTGATAAATTACATTGTCAGTTTTGTTACGGTTTGTTCCATTTTCTAATAAATCCCATTTTCTAACTTTAGCTTGACTCTCCCTTGTATAGTAGAAAATAAAATAGTAAAAATCTTGATACATTCTTAGAGAAGCGTTCTGAAAAATCAGCAATGTCAAGGGTAGATGTTTTCCTGGGCAGCTTTTTAATTCAGCAATTGGCATGATGCATAAATTTGTGTTCCCTGACATCCAAAGAAAATAGTCTCTCTCTCTCTCTCTCTCTCTTTCTTTCTGACATGTCTTGGTTTCTGACATTGGTTTTTATATCTTTGTACTTTCTGTTGTTTCTTCTTTTCTATTATTCCACTTTTCTGTCTTTCACATAGGCTATTATTTATATTGAGTGACTCTGCTCAAATTCTGTGATTCTTTTCACACCATTGTGCTGTTTTCCATTCACAAGTTACACACTGAAACATCGTTAATCATGTGGTATCTGCACTGCCTTCTTTTCCCAAGTTATAAACTAACTGAAACAGCCCTTGATCCTGTAGCATTCGTTTTCCATACCTGCTTCTATTAAGTTGTAAGCTGTAATTTACTAGTACAATACAGGAAGAATGTATACCAGACGATGCTTCTAATGTTAAAAGCCCCTGTAAGAATTCTGTATAAGTTAATTTTGATTCATTTCAGCGAAATTAAAACTTAATAGAAGCAGTCAATAGTTTTAAAAATATGATTTTACACTGTAAGGCAGATGACCTAAAGAGATTTTTTCAATATTGTAGTAAATAAACAAATGATCAAGGATGACTGAAGAGTTATTAGGAATGGTAAAGGATTATCATAATAGAAACTGAAATAGCAATTGTTTGAACTTGCACCTTATTGCACTTTATATGTGTAAAGAAGTTGATAGCCTCTCAAAAGTAAATAGAACTACTAAATAGGTATTTCGTAACTTTGCAACTGTATAGGAAAAAGTGCTGCTTGAATTAAGTAGGCTGAAATCTAACAAATCACCAGGAGCATTTGTCCTAAAATGCGTAGCCTCCTTAGTGTTACATTTTTTTTCTTTAAAAAACATGTAAAAAGCTCTACATTTTTTGGCTTGAAAATTGACATATTTATTAAATCTGGGGGGTATTTTCCGTACATTGCTTAAATCATCCGAAATCAGATGCCTCATCTTGGATGAGTTAATGCCAGTGAAGCTCATCCGGGATAAGTCAGTTTTGCAAACGTAGCCGTGTAGTAGATTACTCTAGCTGGATCTAATCATCCGAGATGAATGCGCGCCTACGCTGATTGAAAAGCCCATATATATTGAGTCTAGAAAACATGATCAGCAAGTCTTTGATAGGCTGCAACAAAATGACGAAAGAACGGGCGCATTTTTTTTCACACAGGACAGGAGATTTAATATGCACAAGGGGTAACACTGCAAAAGCAGCCCAAACCAGAAAAGACAGCTGACAAAAAGTGGCCGACAAATTAAACGCTAAGTAGTGTGCATTGTACTTACTGAATGCAGCGTATCATTTCCTATGTGTCAGATTAATTATTATTTAATATATCATAATTCCAGATCAAACGTGAACACAAGGAGAACATGGGAACAGGTTAAAGTGAAGTACAAGAATATACTTCAAACTGGTAAATATTGGTATATAACTATTTAAAGAATTGTTGACATAAAGAATCATATATAATATAAAAAACATTCATTTTAAAGAAGGCAGACAAGCAAAAAACAGGATATTGAAAGAGCAAGCTGTGAGATTTGAAACAAGATTACTGTTCACATGGCCAACTGTACGTTGCATGCTTAAGAGTAAGCTCAGCGCACAGCTTGGTCATATTACAATCGGAGGGCCTAACTCACAATGTGGTATACAAAGAGATCCTTAACAAATAATTATTGGTATATTTTCCCTCAGTTTAAAAAGGTTTAATTTTCTTCTTAATAAAACTTTTAAGGCAGTACTTCGCCGCTGCGAAGCGTGGGTATTTTGCTATCTATATATATATATATATATATATAGATAGATAGATAGATAGATAGATATAGATATAATGTGTGTGTATATATGTGTATATATATATAGATATATATATATATATAATGTGTGTGTGTGTGTGTGTATGTATGTACAGTATGTATGTGTATATATATATAGAGAGAGAGATATAGATGTATATATATAGAGAGAGATATAGATAGATATATATAGATATATATACTGTATATATGATGTGTGTGTATGTATGTATGTGTATGTATATATATATATATATATATATATATATATATATATATATATATATAAGACAGCAACACTCATAACAGTGACAGAACAATTACATTGACAATCATGTTACGTTATTTTCAAAATGTTTCCTTTAATTTTTCATTACTTCTTTAACACACTACTTCTCCGCTGCGAAGCGCGGGTATTTTGCTAGTGGAGTATAAGTCAAGGACAGTTACGACTATATACAGGCAGTCCCCGGGTTACGTACGAGATAGGGACTGTAGGTTTGTACTTAAGTTGAATTTGTATGCAAGTTGGAACAGGTACATAAATTTAATAAATGCTATTGTTGACCGACTGTAACCAAGTGCTCTGCCAATGAATGATGAGTTTCACCTCTCTCTGACCTTTTTATTATTTCTACTTTATTTTTAATGGTGATGGTTTTTCTCTTCTTTACTGTATCACCAGTACTTGCATCAGATTTGTGTTTCGGAGACATTGTTGAAGGGTGAAAACAAAAGATTAAGATGAGCTCTTCTGCACAGCACTTGTACACGCTATCACAGCAAGAAGGTACCTGTCGTCAACACATGTGATGTACTGACAAGAGACAACTTCCTGCTATGTACATAACAGTACAAGCAGGCTTGCTATTGAGAATGAATGGGGGCATCAACTGGCGGTTCATCACCAGCCTACCTCACAGTCACCTCCCTGCAGTATGCTGCCTGCAGTGTATGCCCACCGAGAACAAACACAGTTTGCCCAAAAACGGTTAGTGAATCGCCCCCATTCAATAGGCAGCCATCCGATGCACACTACAATGCTACAACCCCCACCGCCCCGTTCACCCTCAATGGCCTCCGTTCAGCCACAACCAGGTCACCACTTGCAGCATTACCAGCCGCCCACCGAGAATGAACGGGGCTGCTGTGTGTGGTGGGCGGGCAGTGAAACCTCTTGCCACCGGGAGCCGCCCAAAGGACACTACACTGTGCGAGCAGCGAAATCGCCCCCCTCCAGTCTCCATCCAGCCACCGCTTGCAGCATTACCAGCCACCCACCGAGAACGAATGGGGCAGTCGTGTGTGGTGGGCAAGCAGTGAAACCGCTTGCCACCGGGAGCCGCCTGAAGGACACTACACTGCGCGAGCAGCAAAATCGACACCCTTCAGCCTCGGTCCAGCCACCGCTTGCAGTATTACCAGCCCCCCACCGAGAACGAACGGGGCAGCCGTGTGTAGTGGGCGGGCAGTGAAACCGCTTGCCACCGGGAGCTGCCTGAGGAACACTACACTGCACGGACAGCGAAATCGCCCCCCTGCAGCCTCTGTCCAACCACCACTTGCAGCGTTCCCAGGCCAAAGATGACGGAGCGGCAGTTACTGAGGCACATGTGTCACAGCTGCGGCCTGTTAGTAAGTCGTAGGTTGGATGTTCGTAACCTGGGGACTACCTGTATATATGTATACCAAGGGAGGCTATGCTTAAGTTATGTGATGCCCTAGTGAGGCCACTAATGGAGTACTGTATTCAGTTTTGGTCTAAATATTACAAAAATGACTAAGCAGCAGTAGAGACAGTAGAGAGGCATGTGCTATGAGGAGAGACCTAAAGAGTTCAACCTATTCAGTTTAAGCACGCAGAGATTAACAGGGGACATGACTGAAGTGTTACAATTGTACAAGGAGTTAGAACAGTAAGTCCCAGTTGTTGCATTAAAATAAACTCTGCATCAAGAACACAGCTGGAAACTTGGGGGGAGGAATTTGACACGTTAGAAAGTCTTTCTTCACATGGTATAAATTAGTGTGGTGGAGAGTAGTACTTCGGGACCTTCAAATCTCAACTGAATGTTATATCTCAGTAAATAGATTAGACAAGGTTGTTGGACTAAATGACCTATTTTCATCACAGTTTTTGTAATGTTGTAATATAGTAAAACCTCAATTACACTGGTCTACAAAAAATGTTTTTTGTTTGCTTCTGGGAACTTCAGAGCAGCTCTTTATTATGTTAATATAAAGCTAATATACTTGCAGCATATTCTCCACAAGCTCAGTATAATTCTCTGCACTGTGCTTGTCAAGAAAATTCTGGACAATCTGCACGAATAAGGGTGCTGATTCAGTTGGCTTCAGTTTCTTTTTGAACTCATCGTCAAGCATCAGGTCACAGATTTCAGGGCCAACAAAAACACCTTCCTTAATTTTGGCTTTACTTTTCTTGAGACCAAACTTATTTCTTAAATGCTGAAATGCATTGCCTTTACTGTCCAGTCACCCTAGTTGTCCAAGACCTGGAACATCGTAAATAAAAAACAGGACGTGCTGGACGAAAACGGTTTTCAGATTTGGAGTCAGTTAGTGAAATTTGTTAAGGTACAGATGAAAGAATCCCAGTAGCAAAATGCTTGTTGAACAGTGTTATCCATCAGGGGTCAGGACTGAGGCTGTGACTGAAAAAGAAAAGACGGATAACAGAACAGCTACTTTATAAATGATATATAGTACATTATGTTAGCAAATAGTTGTAATTATTAAAAAAGCTATATTAACAAAATATAATATCGTATTAACAAAATTAATTAATTTATGTAATATCGTAATGACCAGCAAATGCAGTTATTGGAGTTTTCTGCGTTGTACTTGGAGTCTTTGTTTCGTAACAAACAGTGCCCTGTCTTATACTCTGGTATCTGGGATACTTGGCAAATCTCCAAAACTATAAAAGAAAGCTTTCCCTGCCGATAATTATCTCCTGCTACTCATGTTATGTTTTTTTCTATACCGCAAACACTCCTGCTTATTGTCTCCTGACTCCCTACTCAAACCTTCCTTCTTTCCGCACCTTACGTTTTCTCCTAACTTCTCCTGTCACTCATCTCCTAAGAAGTGTGTCTGCCCCTCACAGAACAGAAGCCCTTCACCCAGGACTGGGGTCCCTTACACAGCATTCTGTGCTTTCTGCTGCCATACAGCGCATCACAAGCTGCCTGCATGTCATAATATATTAACAAAACATAATATTATAGAATTTAAAAAGAAAAATACAATGCAGAAGAACATTAACATTAATACAGAATAACATTGCTGTCAGTGGTTTCCATTTTCGAAACGTTATTCAATTTTGTCGGCAACATGCTTTATACCGTTCACTTTTGTTGTTCTTACTCTGTAAATTGAAGCAATACTTGAAGCGCTTTTGCCATTTCATAAACATTTAGTAATTTCAATTTTTTGTGACAATTTCAACACCACACGCATATAATTATCGGCCGTATAGTATAGTATAGTAATTTAGTAGTATAGTAGTATAGTAACATATAGTAGATTAATTATAACAACAGAGAAAAGCTATGTAATGCTAATAAAACTGTAGGTATGTAACTGGCACTGTGATTTAAAAATGCAGCATGCCACGTGGTGCTGAGGAAGAGCACTACGCGTTAGTACAAGAGAGACTTGTTGCATCCAATGTGCAGTGCTTGCAGCATATCATGCGGCAGTAGTAATAGGTAGATGTTTTTTTTTTGCCCTGACGGTTAATTGAGTGACAGATAATTAAGGTTGTACTGTATACTAAAAGATGGCATACATATGATATGTATTTTAGTGAAAAAAATTACAATGAAGAAGGAAGCTCAAAATGAACCTATAAACCTGTAAAATATAGATAGATAGATAGATAGATAGATACTTTATTAATCCCAAGGGGAAATTCACATAATCCAGCAGCAGTATACTGATACAAAGAAACAATATTAAATTAAATAGTAATAAAATAAATAAATAAATAAATAAAATAAATAAATAAATAAATAAATAAAAATAAAATGTTAGCATTTACTCCCCCGGGTGGAATTGAAGAGTCGCATAGTGTGGGGGAGGAACGATCGCCTCAGTCTGTCAGTGGAGCAGGACAGTGACAAAAGTCTGTCACTGAAGCTACTCCTCTGCCTGGAGATGACACTGTTCAGTGGATGCAGTGGATTATTCATGATTGACAGGAGTTTGCTTAATGCCCGTCGCTCTGCCACAGATGTTAAACTATCCAACTTAACTCCTACAATAGAGCCTGCCTTCTTAACAAGTTTGTCCAGGCGTGAGGCATCTTTCATCTTTATGCTGCCACCCCAGCACACCACCGTGTAGAAGAGGGCACTCGCCACAACTGTCTGGTAGAACATCTGCAGCATCTTACTGCAGATGTTGAAGGATGCCAACCTTCTCAGAAAGTATAGTCTGCTCTGACCTTTCTTACATAGAGCATCAGTATTGGCAGTCCACTCCAATTTGTCATCCAGCTGCACTCCCAGATATTTATAGGTCTGCACCCTCTGCACACAGTCACCTCTGATGATCACAGGGTCTATGAGGGGCCTGGGCCTCCTAAAATCCACCACCAGCTCCTTGGTTTTGCTGGTGTTAAGATGTAAGTGGTTTGAGTCGCACCATTTAACAAAGTCTTTGATTAGCTTCCTGTACTCCTCCTCCTGCCCACTCCTGATGCAGCCCACAATAGCAGTGTCATCAGCGAACTTTTGCACGTGACAGGACTCTGAGTCATATTGGAAGTCTGATGTATATAGATTGAACAGGACCGGAGAAAGTACAGTCCCCTGCGGCGCCCCTGTATTGCTGAACACAATGTCAGACCTGCAGTTCCCAAGACGCACATATTGAGGTCTGTCTGTAAGATAGTCCACAATCCATGCCACCAGGTGTGAGTCTACTCCCATCTCAGTCAGCTTGTCTCTAAGGAGCAGAGGTTGGATGGTGTTGAAGGCGCTAGAGAAGTCCAAAAACATAATTCTTACAGCACCACTGCCTCTGTCCAGTGTATATATTTATATATTCAAATGACTTCTACACATGTGAAAGGAGAAAGACAGATAAGGACAAATGAAATTATAATGCAGATGTCTCAAGTCAATAGAAACTGAGAAAAGTTGATTTCTGAACCAATTTCACGATCATCAGGAGGTTCAATAACCCAACAAAATGTCCAAATATAACGGGATTATTAACCAGTTAGTCGACGCATTTCATAAGCCAAACACAGCTGAATAGGTAGTGCATATGTAAAACAAACACAAACTAATAAAAATTAATAGACTCAATAAATGTGTATACCAAATATGTATGACTTTAACAAAAGTATACAATAGCAATGCCATCTGCTTTACCTGTATAGTGGAAAATCTTTTTAAAAGTGTTTAAAATCTTTGTTGTGATGATTGAATGAATGAAAAAATGTGAACAAAATAGAAAATTTATTTTAAGTCAAAGTGAATCCAAACTTTATAGTACTCTTATTAAACTATACCTATAAATTAACTGCGGGGGAAATCTTAAATACTATTAAAGGTTCTAGAATTTTCCATAACCTCCAACAATGGACTAACCAAAAGAAAAATAGTACAACTTAGAATGAAGAGAAAGAAAAGAGATACCAAATACCTTATGGATTGTAGGTTATAAATATGAGAAGCCACCACTTAAGACAACTGCAGTCTTGGTGTTACGGGGGACCTGAAATGTTTGCAGCATAATTATATTATAATATTTCAGAATGAAGGAAAATAACTAAAACTGGCTAAAAACAACAACAAGAAGAGGGACTTAATAAGCCGTATGACATTCAAAAGCACAAAGAATTTGAAACAATAAAGAAATAAAAATGCCAATTTAACCACTTGTGTCCTAAGTGCTTTTTGCCATTATTGTGCCTAAATTACATACTTGAAACTTAATTGCTCTTATTTTGCTTATATAATAAAGGAGATGAAAATGGCTGAAGAGAAGTAAGTGTAACACTCACTTTCTTGCATATTTTTACAAGAAAGTCTTTATATGAATACACATCTTTGTTTCGCACCAATATCAACTGCATAAAACACAAAAAATGAGTTTTAGGAATTTTTCTCCAAAAATCTGGACTTTACAGTACATAACTAAGACATTGTGTGATGCACAACTCTGGAATCATTTTTTTTCTGTGCCCCAATCTGTTGTGCCAAGTTTAGATTTCATATCCCATAGCACTGCAAAATTACACCGTTTGGCAGAAACTGTCCCCCTTTTTAGATATATTTTGTGTCCCATTCTTGAAGCATTTAGTCCATTGCACCTTAACAGTGTCACCTAAACGATGTCTATATTTATTTATCTGTATTTATATAACCCAACACAGACAGGCAGAGACACAAGTTCCAGCACAACACGCACCTTTATTCCTCCGTGCAGAAATGGTTTTCTGTTTGCATCCCCACTTTTTAGCACAATACAAATAATGCCAACAGTTACAGCACAGTCCTTTTCACCTCCAAACATCCACACAGATATTGTCCTTTTTCCTTCCGGGTCTGGCCACTGAACGGTGGCAACTGGCCCCCTTTTATAAGACACCCGGAAGAACTCCAGGTGTCTGACAAGCTTCTTCTGCAACACTTCCTGGTGTGGCAAAAGTGCTGCCAAACAGGGCCCAGCAAACTGTGATGATGCTGGTGATGACATCGGTTTCTGCTGCTGAGCTATGTGTTCTGCTTGTCGAGCTGCATGTCGATCATTTAAAACCCTGCACAGCAGCTGTCCTTTAGTCTCACTGCTTTGCCCTGAGGGACATTAAAGTGTCTCTCGCGGGACGTCCGGGCTGATTATTACTTTCCTTATTTTCTGAATTTGCACATAGATTATTATTGTTCTCTTGTACATCCTTTTTTGTCTTCTTTTCTTTTCAAACACTTTCGTGTCTCTTTTCGACACACTGCTCTTTCTTCATTGCTTAGTCGTTCACGTGCCATCTAGAATGTATAACATTTTTAAGAGCTGGGAGCACATGAAGTGTGTCTGCCAAAAGCATTCCAACAACTGCAATGTTAGATGTCCATGAAATTGTTTACAAGTAGGCGTGACGTGCAAAAGTCACCATCTCACGGGTCTTGCTTCCTAAGGTTGTAATGTCTAGTCTCGTGTGACATCAAAGTGTCTCTCCAAGATGATCACGTCTCAACCCAAAATTTTTTTATATAATAGATTGATGTATACAGTACACCCCCAAATTTCGCAGGGGTTACATTCCTAGAGCACCCACGAATTGTGAAAAACCGCAACTTTTGAATGTGGTTAAAAAATGCCTTTGAAATGCCTATTTTTATAGTTTAAACCCTAAATACAGTATGCTCCCAAAGCATTTTAATTTTATTGCAAACTCAGCTTAATACATTAATATATTACCTAAAAAATTACCTTAATACATTACCTAAAAACAGAATATAAACGTAAACCCGTATACTGTACAGTATTGTACTGCTATGTCTCCCGCGGTGCTAGAATGTAAAATATCGATGTTACTGCTATACATACTGTAATTCATGCAAGTGTGTTTTCTTTGTTATGCGCTGTCATTTTCTTTGTTATAAGCAGAGTAAATACATAATAATTTAATTTAGTTAAAATACAGTAAAATGTACGGGTACTCACCAATGATGAATGATATTGATGATGATGAAAACAATCAAACCATCCCTTACTGGCTTGAAAATCTTCAGGCTCCGGTGCTGTTGATGATCCTGGTTGCGGTTCTTCGGCACCTTCTACATTGTCTCCTGTAGCGAACTGCTGATACAGTTTCCATGCTTTCTCACGGATGATGTTACCATCCAAGGGGATGTTCTTCATCCTGCAGTCGGTGATCTACAATGCCAAGGCAGATTCCATCCTGACGATATTTTTATTCCTTACAGTCGTTACCTTTTTGGCACTATCACAGAAACTTACAAATACGGTACTCCGGATCACTGCCTCGTTCTTCTTTATGTAGCGTACGGTGCTTTCATTAATGCGATAGTGGCGCGCTACTGCAGCATAACTTTTTAGTTCCCGGAGCAAATCCAGTAGTTCAACCTTCTCCTGGAGTGTTTTAAACTACTTCTGGTGCTTAGGCTTAGTGCCAGAAGCCTTAGAAGGTGCAGGGCGTTTCAGTGACATCTTGTGCATTTAAGAATTAAAAAATGAATACAATAATAAAATGGAATACACAAGGACACTCAGCTGGAGACGCGTTACAGGGCAGCAGTCAATCAGCAGCAAGGGGAAATGAATAACGCTCTCGGATTGGCTACTTTCACCATTCCAAACCACGTTTCCCTCAGTGGTTGGTTCCTGTTCTCTCTACAGCACAGTATTGCTACAAAAAAAAGCCATAAAAAATTGCGGAGTATATTTGAGCTTTCCGCTAACAATTAATAGTTAGGTTCTAAGGAAAAATCCGCAAACGACTGAGTCCGCGAACTCTGAACCGCGTCTTTGCAGGGGTCTACTGTATTGTGATCCACAGCCAACAGCTCAACCTGGCTGGTACCCCTGAGAATGAAAGGATGGGGGAAGGCAGCTGCCTTTAGACACTGCCTCCCCTAAGACGCTAGATGGCAACTCCCCTGGAGTATAGCAGTGGAGTTTGGTTTCTCAGCCCTGTTGGGTGCCGTGGGTGCCACCAGGGGGAGCTGTCAAAGGACCTGGGGAGTCATACTTTGCCTATAGTCCGGAAGTACTATTGGATCATGCAGATAGGATTCCCAAAGCACTTTCGGGCTGATTACAGAACTTGGATTCTCCAGCTGACCTAGAATTGCTGGCAAGTCACATGGGAGGAGGAACAGAAACACTTCTGGGTTGGGCACTATTGAAAGGATGGCTAAAGACCCAGCAAGTGAACCAGAGTCAAGTCGGGAGGTGTAGGACAGAGGTTGCTCGGAGGTGTGGTGGAGAAAGAGAGAATTTATTATTGTAGTTGGTGTTTCTCGGTAATCCCTAGCGTCCACACATTTAATATATATATATATATATATATATATATATATATATATATATATATATATATATATATCTATAGTGTCAGGGATGCCAGGGACGGCGACCCAGCCGGGACGCCTTCAGGGACCGGAAGTGGGCATGCGCCCAACTGGGATCACGTGGGGGCAACCATCCTTGTTACTTTGGGGGCCACGGGTAGAGGGCGTGGAAGCCCAACCCTGTAGGGACCCGTGGTCACCGCCAGGGGGCGCCCCAATGCCTTGGGGACCCTGGACCTCAGCACTTCCGCCACACCAGGAAGTGCTGGGGGGAAGAAGAGGGACACCCGGAGAGCTTCCGGGAGAACAGCTGGCATTTCCGCCACACTGGGGCGTGTCCAGGGAGGAATGCCGGGACACGCCTGGAGCTCATCCGGGATGACATAAAAGGGGCCGTCTCCCTTCATTCAGGGCTAGAGTCGGGTGGAAGCAGGACAAGGCAGGAGAAGAGAGAGAGAGGAGGCGGCCCGAAGAGAAGGCATTGTGTGGCCAGATAACTATTCAGGTACTCAATTCAGTACTTTGAACAACTTTATTTGTCTGCAATTACAGCTTTAAGTGTTCATGAGAAAGTCTCCACAATTTTTAGACACCTGGATTAGGACAGTGAATCCCATTCTTCCTGGCAGATCCTCTCATGCTCTTTTAGATTGGATCGGAAGTGTCTTTAAACTGCCATCTTCAGATCTCTCCGTAGATCACAGGTGTCAAACTCCAGTCCTGGAGGGCCGCAGTAGCTGCAGGTTTTCATTCTGACTATCTTTTTCATTAGTGACCATTTTTGGCTGCAAATAACTTCTTTTTCTTTAGTTTTAATTAACTTCACTCAGGCCCCTTAGTTGTCTCTTTTTCCTTAATTATCAGCCAAACAATAATGAGACACGAAACAAGCCTCCACATGATCAGCTCACCTGTGTCCATCACACAATATGTGAAAATAAAAAAGGTGTAGGTCTCAGTAGGGTTAATCTCCGAGGTCACCCAAACATTTTAACAGTGTTCTTAGAAAAAAAAGAAAATCAGCAGTTTTAGAAATGTCTGCTGTGGTGGAATGAGAGCAGCAACAAGCTGTGGAATTAAATAATGAGTTTAATGAACAGCAAGAATTGGCTTCTCATTAAGAAACTGGATGTAGTGAAATTGGTTGGAGTTTGACGTTTCAGTTTAGCTTGTCATCTTTTGGCTCGTTTCACATCTCATTTCTGTTTGGCTGTCATTTAATAAAGAAACAAATCAATTCAGAGGTCTGAATCCTTAAAAACAGGGCCATTCAAATGAAGGGAAAGGAAGTTAATTAGCAGTGAATCCAGGACAATGATTAGGAAAAGGGTTAGAATGAAAACCTGCAGACACTGCGGCCCTCCAGGCCCGGAGTTTGACACCCCTGCCGTAGATATTTCATGGGGTCTGAGTCTGGGCTTTGACTACGCCACTCAAGGACAGTGAGCACTTCAGCACTGTCCAGTCTGTATGCTTCGGCCCATTGTCACTGTGAGGTGAACCTTTGCCCCAGTCTGAGGTTGCCTGCACTTTGGAGCAGGTTTTTCTTGAAGGACCTCTCTGCATGTGACTGTATTCATCCTTCCTTCAATCCTCACCAGCCTTTCCTGTCCTTCCCGCTAAGAAGCAGCACCTTCATAATATTATGCTGCTACCATAATGTTTTTCCGCAGTGTTGGTATTACGCAGGTCATGAGCAATGCCTGATCGTCAATGGGCATAGTGTTTGAAATTTTTCCCTAAGGATTTCAGTTTTTGTCTCATCAGACCAAAGAATCTTTTACTTCATGCTCTCAGAGTCTATGCGGACTGTCCTGTGCCTTTGACTTGAGAGTGGTATCTGTTAGGCTGCTCTACCATATACGTCTGATTGCTTTGCTGATCCATCTCTGCAAAGGACTTCTGAGGCTCTATTACGGTGACTATTGGGTTCTTGTTCACATTCCTGACCACAGCCCTTCTTGCCCGGTTACTCAGTTTGGCTGGATGGCTAACTCAGAGAAGAGTCCTGTTGCTTCCAAACGTATTCAGTTTCACACTTATTGATGACAGTGAATGCGCCTGGGAATAGCCTGGTTTTAGAAATTGTTTTATACCCTTGACCTGATCTGTGCCTCAGCATAATTTGATTGCGGAGGTCTATAGACTTTGTATTCCTTGGCTTGCTATTTGTCCTGACATTCATTGTGGATTGTCGGACTTTATATACACAGGTGCATGTCTTTCTAAACTATGCCCATTCAATTCAATTTTTCGTAGGAGGACTTCAGTGAAATTCTAGACACACCTCATGAATAAATTAAAGCAATCAGGATACACCTGAGCACAATTTGGAGTGCCACAGCAAAGGGTCTGAATACTTATATAATTGAGAGTTTTCAGTTTTTGATTTTGAGTAAGTTTGCAAACCTTTCTGAAAGCATGTTTTTACTTTGTTATTATGAATAACTGAATGTATATTGACCTGTATAAATTACAAATTTACCCATTTAAAATTTAATATAAAATGCAATAAAGTGTACAAAAAAGTGAAGGAGTCTGAATACTTCCTGAATTCACTATAAGTATGTGCAGCAGCTTACAGATTTGACATGAGAGTTTAATTAGTCAGTCAGTCAGTCAGTCATTCTCCAACCTGCTATATCCTAACACAGGATCACAAGGGTCTGCTGGAGCCAATCCTAGCCAGCACAGGGTGTAAGACAGGAACAAGCCCCGAACAGGGTGCCAGCCCACCACAGGGCACACACATACACAAAGCACACATTAGGGACAATTTAGGATTGCCAATGCACCTAACCTGCATGTCTTTGGACTGTGGGAGGAAACCGGAGCACCCGGAGGAAATTCACGCAGACACGGGGAGAACATGTAAACTCCATGAAGGGAGAACCCAGGAAGCGAACCCAGGTCTCCTAACTGCGAGGCAGCAGCACTACCACTCGCCACTGTGCCGCCCAGAGTTTAGTCATTCCAAAAATTAAGTGTATAAAGTCTCCACTCGAATGAAGTGTGCACTCGAATACTGTTTCCAATTTTCTATAAATTTCTTTTTTGATCATCACTTTTAACCATTGTTTTACTTCAATCGTAATTACATCTCTGCTGTACTAAATCTATTCAGTGATTTTAATCTGCCAGTCAACCTAAAGGTATGTTTCTGGGTTGATGGAAGAGGTCAGAGTCTGTAGAGGAAACCCATGTGACAAGCAGCAGAACATGTGGACAGATGACACTTAAGTACTTCACAATGAATTAAGAAAGGCTTTTGTAAAAAAGTAATAATTTTAAAGTGTTTTTATCACAATTGAACCATAAAGATCCATAAGTAAGTATGTTACAGATACTTTTACTTTGTATATATTTTTGTCATGGTAATTATGCTTCTATTCTAGAGAATTGAAGAGAACTGTTCTGCATTGCCACATGCCTGCACCTGCTCTCAGGACAGCAAAGGTCCAGCAGGGCCACCTGGACCACCAGTAAGGATTTACACAGCTTTTTTTCCTTGGATGAGAGTATTTATTAAAAACTTGTATTCCAACTTGAAAAGCATCAATTAAATATATTACTTAATTTTCAAAAAATATAACCATTTTAAATCCTTTGGTCAGCATTTCTCTTCTTCTGTACCTCCATCCCTTGGTTTTCACTACTTAGGTCATGTATTGTACACTATTTCAGAAAGTAATTCTAGAGTGTCTTTTTATCTTAAAGTGTTAATATTGTATAGTTAATGAGAATAGCAAACGTGTGTTTCTGTCCTTAATACCTTAGGCATGGTGGTGTTCTTCTGTCAGTATTAACAATGTTTTTTAGTGAAACCAGCTTATATTTAAAAATGTTTAAAGCTGTAGTATAAGAGTTGGTAGTTTAGAATTGTAGTAGCTAAATAAAGGCTATGTAAAGTTATGTTATGCAAAGTTTAATAATATTAAACCATGTATTATACTGACCACCAGAGAATAAATAGTGCAGAACATTAACTTTAATTGACATTTAATATTCAAATGTAAAATAATAATTGACTCAAACTTTAGCCTTTCTATATGTCTAGGCTGCTTGAACATCACTTAGGCATTAATTAACCACCCAACAGAAGACGACTGTCTACGTTATTTTAATCTAAGACTTGGTTAGGCTTCTAAAACATACTTCAGTTAGCTGTCAGTTTCAATATGGGAATGGCACATATAGTTTTCTTTCATTACCCTTTTATTCTAGAGAAATAGCTGAGGCAAATTTCAAATAACAGTCGCATAACTTTGTTTCATGTAGTGTTTTTCCCATTTAGAAAGGACAAATTATCATTTATACAGTATGCCTACTGTAGTTAGAATAAGGCACAAATAACATTCAAAACAAACAGTCTCAAGGTAGACTACAATTGCATTAAAGAAATATCAGATTAATCATTAATCTCAAACATTTCAATTCATTTAAAATGATATTGGAAAGATTTTCTTAACAGATTGGACAGCCAACACAGACTCTACTATAGAAAACCCAGGAGCGGGTAGGCAGCTAGTTAGCTGAGGTCACTAGGACTATAAGTTTATTTTTGACATTCTCTTTTATAATTTTAATCTCAACCATTTTCAACTGGCCATAGCTCATCAACCAATTTATGGACAAATATTCTTTGTTTCCATGTTTGATCAGTTACTACTTCGGTCTTAGTGTGTTTTAACAAATCTGTATTTATATGGGCACCAGTTCTATATTTAGTAATTAGTATAATTGTATTTTAATTGAAAATTGTTCAAAATGTTCTGCTCCTACACTCAATAAAGAGCGCTATACAATAATATAATTTGTATTATATTGTATATTCTTGTTTTTACGCATTGTTATGTTACCTCAATATTAAGTTCTTTGCTAGAAGTAGTTAAATAAATGTGGCTTATAGTAAATTTGTACTTTTTTTCTTGATAGGGTGGGCCAGGAATCAGAGGTCCAAGAGGAGAACGTGGAGAATTAGGTCCACAAGTGAGTAATTTTTAATGCTTTTGAGAAAGATGAAAAATTTGATAAATTCAGCTGCTGTAAAGAAGCCGTCTTTCTAAAGTTGCTTGACATCTTCCAGCATTCCATTTAACAATGAAGTACTGTATATTGTATAGAAGAGCTTTTTTGGAAATGGGCTGATTTGAAGAGCATGAAGTCCTGTTTGGGTGTCTGCTTGAGTATGCTGTCTAATGAACTTGTATATCACTCATTATTCCATCCTACCTTGTACAGTCTCTAGACTAAGACAGTCTAATATGTGATTAAGTTGTTTTGTCTTACCTTGAGGCCATGCATGCAACAGTTTATATACATGCATTCTTGTTTTTCTTGCTTTAAAGGGAACTGAAGGACCTCGGGGAGAAGTTGGGTCACCAGGGCCACAGGGGCCCCCAGGACCTCAGGGACCAAGTGGACATTCTATACAAGGACCTACTGTAAGAGTTTTAGATGTGGCGTACATTATTATAGACATAGCTTATTTTATTATCATTAAAAGAATATGCAACACTTTTTATTTATAATACTAATTAAAAGCGAGACTTCAAAACCTTTTAATGTTTTTTCCATAAGTACAATGTATTCTATACTTATGAATAATTTCGCAATATACAGTATAAACTGTGAAGTCCACTGCATATATATCAGTCAGGTACCAAACAGCACCAACATTCTCACCCAAAAGATACCCCACCCCATCCTGAGTAGTAAGGACAATGATTAGTTAAGATTTAATTATACAGAGGGGCCACCGACCTAAACACAGCACCTATGAAAGGAAATGTAAGAGGCACTGGAGAAAAAACAATATGAGAAGAGCAAGAGAAAGCACCATGGAACAACAGACATCTAGAATTTTAGAACAGAGGTATTCCAGGCATTATTGGACCTTGTTCCGTTGGGTTGCAAATAGCACCAGTTGTATTCAGCAATAAAATATAGATAATCAGTTATCTGCTGTGACAAAATTGGGAGTTTTCTTGCATGTTGGAAGCAAAAGTTTGACAGCAAGACTTTTCATAGACGAAAATGATTCCAATAGTCAGAATTAAAAGGCAGTAATGAGAGATGTAAAAGTCTAATTTTTAAGCTAAATTAGAAGATTAAATGCATTTTGAGACAACCCTATCTCCAGAGGTTTTTTGCGTAAAGCAGTGGTTTTGTCCTCTGATGAATTTTCATACAAAGTGAAGACTACACAAAATAATATCTCTAACAAGACAAAATTTCTGTCATATGATGTACCTCCTGAATTAAGAAAGGAAGTGTATGATGTGGGTGCATAGGTTTTTTAATGTTTGTCCAGCCTGGAAACCTTGGAAATAATTAAAAAGTATTTCTGCTGGCTTAAAATGTCCAAGGATACTTGTGATTTCATTGCAGTTTGTAAGGTTTGTTGCAGGGCTAAATCTCATGGTTTGCCTGCTGGTTTCATGCAACCTTTACCAGATCCTCCGCAACCATGGGAGACAATGGATTTTATCACTGACTTATCTTCTTCTAAGTGATTTAAGACAATTTTAATTGTGGTAGGTAGATTCTCAAAATATACTCATTTTATTCCTTTAAAGGAGTTACAAATGGCCAGAGAGTTATCGTATATCTTCCTACAAAGGGTAGTGTGCCTGCATGGTTTTCTTCAGATTGAGGAACTCAATTTGCTTCCCAGCTTTGGAGTTTATTTTGTGAAAGTTAGAGTTTTCAATTAATATTACCTCTGGTTGTTATCTGGAAGTCAAAGGGAAAACTGAATGGGGTAATTGTGACCTTGATAAGTTTCCCTGATATACAGTTTTTCCAGTCAAGATAACTGGTTTGAGTTACTGTATTTGCCGCAATTCACTGAGCTATGATTAGGTAAAATGGCTTGTGAAGTTTGTGCCAGGTTTAAATCTGATTCAGGTCATCCAATAGGATTGTTACAACCCATCTCTGCTTTCAACAGACCCTGGGTATGTATCAGCATAAACTTCATTACTGAACTTCCAACCTTACAAAATATTACACCTATATTAATAATATTTGATTGTTTTTCCAAGAATGCACATTTTATAGCTTTTAAAATGCTTCCAACAACTGAACAGATGGCTGATATTGTATATGTTTTAAGCCCTATGGTTTTCCTTCATCAATAATTTCAGATAGAAGTTACCAGTTTATCTTCAGGTTCTAGCAATTATTCTATGATAATTTAGAGTATACTCTAAATCTGACTTCTGGTTATCAAATGGACGAACAGAGTGGGTAAGCAGAGACTTGGTAAAATTTCTGCTGTGTATAGGATAAAATAATTATGATGACTGGAATAATATTTGGCTGTAGGCTGAACTTCCCAGAATTTTTTATCATTCTGATATAGGACTATCTCCTTTTGAATATTTGTTTGGGTTTCAAAATAATTTAATGGGTATTGCCCCAATTTGTTTAAGCATCCCTAGTTTGTCTGAGAACGTTTCAAGGTTTAAAGAAGTCTAGATGTTAGTACAAGAAAACCTGCAGAGAGATGAAAATACTACCAAACAATTTCCTGATTACAAAGGATGATCAGCTTTAAAGGTTTGAACTGGACAGAGGGTGTGACTCACTACACGAGACATTCGTCAGAGGATTCCATTTTGAAAGCTAGGTCTCCGTTATATCAGGCCCAACATAGTCCTTGACAAGTTTTCGGTCTATTTGCTATATGCTGTCCCTTCCCATTGATTTTAAAATATATCCAGTCTTTCATGTGTCTAGGTTAAAACCTTTTCTAGTCCTTATTGTAGAAATAGCTCACCAGTAAAGTTATGGTCCTGAAGAGGTGTCCTGGGTTTCCTTTGCTATTGCTATTTTAATACTCCACCACTGTTGAGGTCTTTTTATCTTTATTTTCATGGCCAGCCAGATGGGCGCATACAGAGGCTCCACGTTAGAGGGAGGCCTCTGTTATGAGCTGTTCATTTTAAAAATGTATTCATTCATAAAATACATTTTTGAAAGCAAAAATATTTGTGGGAATATAGGGGTTTATTACTAAAGTACCGTAGATCCCGGAATACAAGCCGACCTGGTATATTAGCCGATCCCCTTCTCTACCGACTAAATTACATGTATTTGCCGATGACCGGTATTTAAGCCGACCCCCTTCTCCAAGCAAAATTTTCTAAATTTCCTTAAAAGTGTCTCTTCGGGTATATTTATAATGTTTATCGGCGAGAATTTGAGACTGCCCGTATTTTTGATGGAAACTAGGAAGTGATTGCGGAGAAGTTTGGTAAATTGGAACCTTTGTGTTGAAACTATATACGCAAATACGGTACATCGGCGGGTGGATTTCCGGAGACTTGTTATAAATTTGATTAACTTAAATACGCAATACAGTGGACCCTTGACTTACGAACTTAATTCGTTCGCAAAGGCTAACCCATAATGCGTTCCAAACCTCCCACTGCAACACTTACTTAACCTTTTCATAATAAAAAACACCAATATTTTTTCTAATGTACTAACCAAAAAGTTATAAAAAGTGCCTAGCCTACTTCGATTAGGCTAGGAGCATGGCAGCGCGCAGCGGATCAAGGCTGTCCTTTTCAGTGCACTTTTTTGTTGTTTTGTACTTTTTTTTTTGTCCTTGTTTGTGCACGATCGGTTCGGCGAACATCCGCTACACCATTCAGAACCTTATAGACATCGGTGTCCAGAGCCAGACATCTGTTTTGAGTGTTTTTCATCACACGCACAACATCCCAGACAACATAGTGAGACCAGCGGGCTCTCTGTAGTTTGTTGTCGGGTCTAGGAGACGACACAGACGGAGGAGGGAAAGAAAGCAGAAGCGGGGCTGCAGATACGGCGTTATGCTAAGGCTAAAAAACAACCATACAAGCCCTATACAGAACTTTTTTCTGCACTGAAGGAGCTGCTTTTAATCTCATTGTAGATGCATATAGTGACAGTAAAAGGCATTCTATTCTAGAAACAATTTCATACTGTACTCACCATTTAATTTGACATCTTTGGGCTGCAGGAAGGGAGGAGGAGGAGATATTTCCACACAATGTCCAACTTCGTTTCGAAATTACATCCACAAACACATGTATCTGGGCTCCGACTGACGCTACTAACGCTCTCGGTTGTTTGTTTACAATCGCGCAAGCGGATACACGTGACCGCATCCGTTTCGTAACGCAAGATGTGGATCGTAAATCAAAATAAAAAATTTTATTTTAAACTTCCCGATAATTTATTATAAATTTTATTAATAAAATCAATAACTAAAACACTTTTTTGAATAAATTCTTTATTTAATTTAAAGTACCGGCATGCAAAGTTACTTCTTCATCTGAAAGATGGCTCTGTGGTTTCGTCATTATTTACTTCCGTATTCATCGGCAAAACCGGCATTGCGCTGGAAATCTTGAATCTGAAATGATACTCGTTGTATAAACCGAACCCCAAACTCCAAGCCAAAAATCTAGGACGAAATTCTCGGCTTGTATTCCAGGATCTACGGTATTAACTAAATTATTATTTAATAAAAACTATCCAAAAATTTCAATGTGTGCTGCCATATAAAATCTTTCTACAATTACTAGAATAATTGTGTTACCCTTGGAGGGAGGTAGATCAGTTACAAAATCCAACCATTTGCTGCTAAGGCCTAACTGGATGTAGTAATGGTTGCAATAGATAACCAGGCACATTTGAATTTCTAATACTGGCCTCACAAGGCAAAATATTCTTTCACACCCTTTCCCATGACCCCCAAAAATCCCTGGTGATTATGTCATTAGTCTTAGATTTACCAGGATGGTCAGCAATTAAAAAAAATCACCACCCCAGTTAAGAAACATAAACAAAGGGAGAAAACAAATAGCGACACCCTGCCAGGAAGAAGTGCACACTGATTCTGCTCAGAAATTTCTTGCAATAGACAATGTAATATAAAGTCCTTAGTAGCCGTACTTGAGTTAAAGTAGAGTTATCTTTCTGGAAAATAACTTAAGTTAAAGTAAAATTTGCCCATGAAAATACTACTCATATTTAAGATTTAATGTTTCTGATATTAAATGTACTTAAGTATCAAAAGAACAAGTAAATGTGGGCGCGCTACTTGTTTTATACATGCATATAGTCAAAAAGATCTTGAAAGCCTAAAAAAATTCAGGCAGTTTTCTTTTGTATCCGAGTTGTATTTCAATCACTAACATATGAGCCAAGCTGGTATCACCTTCTTAAACCTGAGGCTATCGATAGATGCATCCAAGGATGAGCCGGGCACAAACATGTACAAGTGCTTAGTATTTTTTATTCCAACCACAAAGTAGTCAAAATAAAGAACAGTGCAGTCAATCCAATAAATATTCTTCAATGAATACTTAAAACTGCATCCTTAGTAAAGATTAAAATAAGTCATTAAATAAATAATACAGTTAAAATCTTTCGGGTTTAAAAAACTCAGGAATTGTCTGTTTTAAAAACCTTCATGAGCCTATGTGCTTCTATCTAAAAATCTCATCTCTTCTGCTCTCCTGACTAGGTGTGCTCAGGTTGCAGAGACACCCTCCGATAAAAACAGTCTTCCCTCAAATTGGTTTGAACTACAGTCACACCATTCAGTCACCACAAGCCTGCCTTGTTTTCCTGCCAACGTTGCTTTGTCTCCTGCATGGAAGCCATGAGCCCTGCTCCTTACTCCCTTGACCTTCAGCAGGGAATTGTTCAGAATTGATGGTTGCTCATGATCCTTGGGCGCTCAACAGAATGCCTTCAAGGCCACTTCCTGACTGCTTTTATCATTTCTGTCACACTGGCTCAGCTTCATCCTGACCTTTTTTCAGTTCCTTTGTTCTATTTAACTTCTGGATTTTTCTCTTCCCTGTTTGTTCTTCTTTTGGCCCTACTTTGGCTTCTTTTATACTTTAGTGGGTGCAAGTGCCTAATCAAAAACCCGAGAGCGCTAATGAAGAAATTGGCCAAATAACATGTCTGCACATGAAAGTGCACTCTGTCAATCCTGCCATGACTTTCAGCAGGGAGTATCATCTTTTTTATTACATGTACTGAAAAAATATAAGTGATTGTAAGTGATATTTTTTCAGTGATTATCATACAGTTGCCTGGAGAAGAGACAGCCAGCAGTTCATATTTGAATAGTATAAAATGGTCATACTCGACACACTTAAAAAGGTTTGGGGCAGTCACCCATATAATATCCCTAGCTGCAAAAGGCTTTGAAAGGAACCACAAGACTGAGTCCAAAACAGAACTGAAGTTGAGTTGCAAAGATGGCGGTTTTAAATAGTCAGACCGGAAATAACATAGGGGAACCGGAAGTGACCATCTTCTGATGTCAATCGAGGTGCCGAGACCGGAAGTGATGTCATTCGAGACACCGGAACCGGAACTTGACTCAGATAGGTTCCCCTATTGCTGGTCTGTAGAGATAACAAGAGAATATATAGTGCACCCCGCCACCCCCTGGCCTGGCATGGATTTACCTTCACTTGGTCCATACAACGTCCTTCTATTCGCACGTGCATAACAGTAGCAACATAAAATAATTGTGAGTGTATGTATATATGTGATTTAATATATATGTAAGCATTTCAGTAAAGCGCTATTCAAATCATGTATTTTTTTCCCGAGAGGACACCTCATTCATGGTCAAATATCAAGTTACATTAATATTTCCTTTTTCACAAAGAAAGCCCACTGTTCATTTACATGTTTGGATACTTTGTTGGTTCTGCAGTGTCTGTGGATGCGCTGAATGCAAGCCTCTTCACTCATGTATCACACCATCCATAATGTGATCTTGTATGTTCTCTTTCCCTGTGTTAAACTAATGCGGGTGTTGAACTTTATATTACAAATTCTGTGAAAATATTGCCGTGAGATTATATACCTTTTTGCCATCTGAAATAACTGTAGCACATATAGTTTTCAGATTAGCTTATATTTTTTATTACTTTTACTGAAAAAATGTGTGTGATTATTACTGATATTTTTTCTGTGATTATTGTATAGTTATCTGGAAGAGAGAGAAACAGCTATTCACATTCTGTAGGAACAGCAGTAACCTGTAAAACAGAGGCTAAAGTGGATTTTCCAAAGTGAAAAGAATGTACAAATGCACTCAAGTCTTTACTGGTGTAGAGAGACAGCTATTCACACATCAGTACCAATTTTCAATAGTGTTTTTTGTGGTGGTAAATTTAAGCCTTTGTGTAAAAAAAAAAACTAAGAAAAATGTAATCACATTGTCTGAATAGGATTTTAGGGAATTGCTGCATTGGTATTTGCAGTTCAGTTATTTAGGAAATTCAAGTAAGGACAGGGGTGTGATGTGCACTCGGATGAAATCATTAAATATTTAAAAACACAACGCCACTTGGCATCAGCTTTGGTGCTTCTAGTGTTAAACAGGATGTTGGTTAGGTTCCAATTCTTTTTAACAGGAAGGATTTTATGTATGAACGCACAGTTGATTCATCATCATGATGAGTCAGCAGGGAATCATATTGGCTCTTTTCTTCACTGTGTGCTCTATTGTGGTGCTGCACTCGGGTTCCAATCCAAGTGGTTCATCGTGTGGTGGGGTGCCAATGCGCTATCAGCGCATGCTCCCAGCCTGATCCACTTGATGATGTGATGTCAGTTGGCACCTTACCCCCAGGCAATCTCAAGGACTTCTTTTTTCAGAGATCAAGGTTTGTCATTCTGTTTTACTGCTTTAACTTTTAGTAACTTTTCTTTTCATGTCTTCTCTGTGCTCAGCGTCATTTTCCTGCCCAGCTCCTATACCCAGAAAAGGATAAAAACATGCCGGCAATTTAGCCAGAGCAGTCTAAACCAGTGGAGACAGATAATAAGTGAGTGGCCATACAATGTCCATACAGTCCATTTTAGGCTGCATATTTTTTCATTAATTCAGTAATGCTATAATAACATCACATTTCTTTTGTCTTTCATTTCTAAATGGCTTCCTCTTTTAATTTATTAAAACATTTAACATGCTTCAGGTCAGACCAGCCATTGTAACACTGGTTAACCTTACTTTTACCTTACTACTTTCTGAATTGTAATGCATTATTACTGCTACAGAATCCTATGAGTGTTCTTCTTGAAGCTGACCTATACATGAACCCATTATAAAGTAACTGAATGCCTTATTTAAAACAAACTTTACTTTGTAAAGAATGGGACCAGGAACACCTGTGAACTGTTCAGCACTCACCCTTTACATAGTAAAATTTCAAAAAATAAAGCATACCAGAACCTGTCCTAGAGGGTCCCCAGCCAGGGAAATTTTTTTATTTATTTATTTATTTTACTTTTATTGACTGTATTTAAAGCATGTAACATTTCATACTATCAAGTCAAACTTAACAAGACTAAACCCCCATGAGAAAGAGAGAAAGGCAAACAACCAGAGTAAAATTTTTGAGAGTAGTATAGAAGCAAAGGAGTATTTCTCTCCAATTTAAGTGCTTATCCTAAAATATTATTAATTAGATCCCGTCAGGTTTTAGAAAAGTTTTTAAACAGATCCTCCAAGAGAGAATTTCATTTTTTCCAATTTCAAATAGTATGTAACTTCAGTTACCCACTGACTTAACAAAGGTGGGTTAGGATACTTACAGTTCAGCAAGTTAAGTTTACGTACTGATAGTGAAGAAAAGACAATTACAGTTTGTTTGTCCTACTCCACTTTGCTTCCATCTGGGAGTAAACCAAACACAGCTATTAATGCATAAGGCCCGGTTTATACTTAACACGACGCAATGCATGCTGCAGTGGATGCTCCTGCTACGCAAACGTTTTACTGTTTATACTTGCGCGCATACTTTACGGAAATCTGGAGGAATGCACCAGGTGGCAGAGTGAGATATCATCACAGTGAGAAAAGGTTTGGGTTTACTGTGTTGTGAATTGCCTGGAACACCCATTAAATTGTGATGACACCTTACCGCAATATCTCTGAAAAGGATATTTAACACTAGAATTACCCGAGCCTATGAGGAAGCTCGTAAATCCGGCCCACCTTAAATCCATACTCACCTCTCCTTCAGTGTCTTTTGTCCTGTAAATGTGCCGATAAGCAGCAAGCAGCCGCTGCACTTCACTTCACAAAGAAGTTTCTCAGTGCTCAGTGTTTATCTTTGAGTGAAGTGCTAGAGCTTTATAGGGTAAAAAAGTATATCATCATTTGGAATACATACATTTCATGTGTGTACCGTGTCAACAACAGTCTATGTAAAACTTAATTAACACAAAAAACGTTTTTCATGTTTTAGTAATAATTGAAAAAATGTAGACATGAAATGTATAAGGTGTGAAGCCTGAAATACAAATATGAAATAAACACTTTCACAAAAGGTACAAGTATAACAAAACAAGTGCACTTTTATTCAAAAATTTAACCAAAGAAAAAAGAAAGCAGGTTACGTTAGGCGGTTAATACGACAGCTTGGGTGGTGCAATGCTAAGAACTGCTGCCTTCCAATCAAGAGGTTGTGGTTTCGATATCAGCTGCTTCCCAAATTTACCATTTTCAGTAGTGAGCTGCTCTTATTATTAATGTCATACAATAAAAGCATACATTTGATTTGCGTCTGTAAATTTATAGTTAAAATTTAGCGGGGTTTTTTTTTTCAGTTTTATTCTCTCACTCGCGTTCAAACTCCCACACACCCCCCGGATCTGATGCCGTTTTCAGATAAAGACGTGGTATAATAAACAAACTTGTTTTGTTACACCCCCTCTTTATTTGAAAACTGTGTCAGATCTTGTGCGCGAACGAGACTGGGACTGGGAAAACTGCGGATGTGGGTGTGAGTGGTATGCATGACTGAGAATGACTGTGGATGTGAATATTTTTTATTCAGTTTTATTCTTGAGTGCTCCTAATCACGCTGAATTAGTATGCACCTTCTGATCCATCATTTCAAAGAAGCACTGACAAAAAAGAGAGACTTAGGTATATATGACATTTGGAATAATTCATTTTATAACCTGTATTGTACATTTCGGAAAACGTTGTTGCACTAATGCAACATTATAGTCATTTGCATACCTTCATGCAGTTGTAGTTAGTGACTGCGTTTGGTTTTTTGTTCTGACCTTGTTGCTGCATGTTGGTATTTCTTTTGAACTCCAGGAGATGCAGAAGACAGAATAGTATAGAGAGTTCAGTTCCGCGCTATATGCAATCATCAGATTCAAATGTTAACAGTTCCCACACACACCTAAGGACCGTCTTTATGATGTGTATAAGGTGTGAACCCTGAAGTCCAAATATAAAATAAACACTTTCACAAAAAGTACAAGTATAAAAAAACAAGTGCACTTCTATTCAAAAATATAACCGAAGAAAAAAGAAAGCAGGTTATGGTAGACGGTTGATATTCCAGCTTGTGTGGTGTAATGCTAAGAACTGTTGCCTCTCAATCAAGAGCTTCTGGGTTCGATGCTGGAAGCTTCTCAAGTTTACCGTTTTGAGTAGAGAGCTGCTCTTATCTATACTAATAAAAGGCAAAGCCCTCACTGACTGACTGACTGACTCACTCACTCACTCACTCACTCACTCACTCACTGACTCATCACTAATTCTCCAACTTCCCGTGTAGGTAGAAGGCTGAAATTTGGCAGGCTTATTCCTTACAGCTTACTTACAAAAGTTAAGCAGGTTTCATTTCGAAATTCTACACGTAACGGTCATAACGGTCGATAACGGTCGACAACGTCCGCCATGTTGAACTTTCTTATTTATGGCCCCATCTTCACGAAATTTGGTAGGTGGCTTCCCTGCGCTAACCAAAACCGATGTACGTACTTATTTCGGTGGTATGACGCCACTGTCGGCCGCCATATTGAATTTTCCAAATGTCACAAATTCTCCAACTTCCCGTGTAGGTAGAAGGCTGAAATTTGGCAGGCCCATTCCTTACAGCTTACTTACAAAAGTTAAGCAGGTTTCATTTCGAAATTCTACGCGTAACAGTCATAACGGTCAACAACGTCCGCCATATTGAACTTTCTTATTCATTGCCCCATCTTCACGAAATTTGGTAGGCGGCTTCCCTGCGCTAACCGAAACCAATGTACATACTTATTTCGGTGGTATGACGCCACTGTCAGCCGCCATATTGAACTTTCCAACGTCACTAATTCTCCAACTTCCCGTGTAGGTAGAAGGCTGAAATTTGGTGCTTATTTCGGTGGTATGATGCCACTGTCGGCCGCCATATTAAACTTTTAACGGAAACCGATGTACGTACTTATTTCGTTGGTATGACACCACTGTCGGCCGCCATATTGAACTTTCCAACGTCACTAATTCTCAAACTTCCCGTGCAGGTAGAAGGCTGAAATTTGGCAGGCTCATTCCTTACAGCTTACTTACAAAAGTTAAGCAGGTTTCATTTCGAAATTCTACGCGTAATGGTCATAACGGTCAACAACGTCCGCCATGTTGAACTTTCTTATTTATGGCCCGATCTTCTCGAAATTTTATAGGCGGCTTCCCTGCACTAACTGAAACCAATATACGTACTTATTTCGGTGGTATGATGCCACTGTCGGCCGCCATATTGAACTTTTCAACAGTCTTTGTTACTTATGGGCCCATCTTCAAGAAATTTGGTACATGGGTTCCCAACGCTAACTGAATCCTACTTACGTACATATATATGTCCATAGCCTGCAGCTCGGTCACCGTGTGAGGTGGCGTTGGGTCCCCCATCCCAACGTCTCCCACGTTGTTGCCTGCCTGCCTATATAAGACCGTCCGTCGCTCCGGTCTCTACATTCCCTTCCTTGCTTCACCACGGGATTCACGTCTCCCTACTGATAACTACAGCCTTTTTGTTTAATTCACGGCTTCTCCGCTGTTTTATTGTTTGTTTATTACAATTATAGTTATTGTATAGGTATTTTAGACTTACTTTACATTGCTCAGGTACCCATTTCCTTTATCATTCCAACCCCCATTACCATGTCTATCGAGGTGATCACTATCGATCAAAGAACTGTCACTTACTGAGTGGTTTCCATGCCTGGAGATGGCACCTACCTTTTCCATTCTCTTTGTTACATATTGCACGGCCATATCAGGCTCACTCTTGATATCCGGAGGAACATTGTATCTTATGTATTGAATGACTGGGACAGGTTCAAGGTGTGGACTGATGACGGTACAGGAGATAATTATACTACACAGGAGCACTATAAGAGTGAAATGCTTAAGCCCTTCACCTATGGTTCTGCATGTGAGTTGATGGCTGCCGCTGAATTGTTCGGTTGTCGCTTTCAAGTGTACCGAAATGGCCAAATATTTTACACCTTTCGACAACCGCCAATGCCTCTTAAACATCTTAGATTCACAGGTGACGATTTCAGTAGTGGACACTTTGATGTTTATGAATGTTTAAACTCTCAAAAGCTGGATGTGATTTTATCGATGAAACCGGTTGTGTGCTTACAACGCTTGACAGATGCCGAATGTCACTTCAACACAACAAATCCAGCAAATACTGTCGTAATTGAAACAAACCATGAAACTCAAACCGATTATGACAGCAGCAATCCAAGCTGTGAGATTTGAGACAAGATTACTGTTCACATGGCCAACTGTAAGTTACATGCTCAAGAGTAAGCTCAGTGCACAGCTTGGTCATGTTACAACCAGAGGGCCGAACTGACAACATGGTATACCAAGAGATCCTTAACAAATAATTATTGGCATATTTTCCCTTTAAAAGGTTAAATTTTCTTCTTAATAAAAATTTTAAGGGAGTACTTTGCCGCTGCGAAGCGCGGGTATTTTTCTAGTCTATACTAATAAAAGGCAAAGCCCTCACTGACTTACTCACTCACTCACTCACTGACTGACTGACTCATCACTAATTCTCCAACTTCCCGTGTAGGTAGAAGGCTGAAATTTGGCAGGCTCATTCCTTACAGCTTCCTTACAAAAGTTGGGCAGGTTTCATTTCGAAATTCTACGCGTAATGGTCATAACTGGAAGGTATTTTTCTCCATTTACTGTAATGGAGTTGAGCTTGACCGCCGTGGGGGCGGGGTTTCGTGTGACATCATCACGCTGCCCACGTAATCACGTGAACTGACTGTCAACGCACTATGTAGAAAACCAGGAAGACCTCCAAAATACGCTGAAGAAAACATGCATTATATAATTGAGAAGGCAGCGAAACAATAAGAAGCGAGCGAGTGACATATACTACCATATTCATCATTGCAGCTACTTCGGAAACAAAGCAAGGTATAAACCTAAACTTTAAATTAAGTTAATAGACAGGCTGCCGCTGGCATTTTCCATGCCCAATGGTAATGCGGGATACAAGTTTAATGAGAGAACGCAGGATATAAACGAGAGTTTTGATCACTTTGTAACTAAGTTAAAATTGCAGGTGAAGGGGTGTGCTTATGCAAATTCCGAGAGACTGTGTTTGTGGGGGATTGACAGTTAAGGCGGGTGGAGGAGTCACGTCATCATATCCCCTCCCATTTACCTCATTTCGCTCTGAGCTGAGCTCCGCGGCTAACGCCGTCTTCCAAAGCAACTTCGTCACACTGCCACCTAAAGTCAAAACTTAAATATATAAAGCCAGCGTCGGAATATATAAACTCAGCGCTGGAATATATAAAGTCAGCGTCGGAATATATTGTCACGCTTGGGTCACAGATTTGCACAGAGACACAGGAGGTCGTAGAAACAAGGATTTTTATTCAAACACTGCAAACACATGAGCTTAAACGTGCTCCATGACAAGTCAGAGATGACAGTTCCGCTAGGAGCAGAGAGAGAGAGAGCGATAAAAGCAAGCAAACAATCAATTTTCAACTGACAAGCGCTGCACAAGGCTTTTAAGTTAGCGGGGCAGCGAAACAATAAGAAGCGAGTGAGTGACATATACTGTACTACCATATTCATCAGTACAGCTACTTCAGAAACAAAGCAAGGTATAAACCTAAACTTTAAATTAACTTAATAGACAGGCTGCCACTGGCGTTTTTCATGCCCTCGGGTAATGCGGGATACAAGTTTAATGAGAGGACGCAGGATATAAAC
>JANRMT010062842.1:33753014-33777374 GCA_026402145.1 Polypterus bichir lapradei
GAAAACAACTTTGTGACGCTGCCGCCAAATACACAAAACAATTACTTTGACAATCATGTTCCGTTATTTTTAAAATGTTTCCTTTTCTTTTTCTTTCCTTCTTTAACACACTACTTCTCTGCTGCGAAGCGCGGGTATTCTGCTAGTTGTTAATATTATACAATAAAAACATACATTTGATTTGTGTCTGTAACAGCCATTGTAAATTTATAGTGCTTGTCAAAGTTAGCATTTTTTTATTCAGTTTTATTCTGTCTTTCGCGTTCACGCTCGCCCAATTAGACACTGCTGTTTTCAAATAAAGATAAACTATAATAGAGGTGAACTCAGATCGGAGAAAGAGAACAGAAGCCCTCCCCACAAGAAACGTCCACTCACATATAAGAACAGCACAGCTGCGCTTTGGATACAGGACAAAGTCTGGCGTCATCCTGCCAATCACCTGTCCTTGAAAGAAACAGCACGGCCTACAGAGCTCACCAACACTACACCGTCCATCTCTAAACACTAGCGTGGTGTATGTGCCCCAAAAAAGTCTAACTGCATTCTCGTACCACTGCTCACGTACTAAAATGTCAGCAGGTATTTTTCATGGCATTACACGTGTAATTTAAGAGCATGCCTTTGACAATCAAACAGAGGAAGCTCTGCAGTATACTTCTGACTTTATGCTATAGGAAGATAAGTAAATAAATCAAGATAAGTAACATTCGATCTGGCTTTTATATAAGTGACATATAAATGTATATATCTATACTGATAAAAGGCAAAGCCCTCACTGACTGACTGACTCACTCATCACTAATTCTCCAACTTCCCGTGTAGGTAGAAGGCTGAAATTTGGCAGGCTCATTCCTTACAGGTTACTTACAAAAGTTAAGCAGGTTTCATTTTGAAATTCTACGCGTAACGGTCATAATTAAATCCTACTTACGTACATATATACGTCCATAGCCTGCAGCTGCAGCTCGGCGTTGCGTCCCCCATCACCACGCTTCCCACGTAGTTGGCTGCCTGCCTATATTGCGTCCCCCATTCCCACGCCTCCCACGTAATTGACTGCCTGCCCATATAAGGCTGTCCGTCACTCCGGTCTCTTCATTCCCTTCTTTGCTTCGCCACGGTATTCACGTCTCCCTGCTGATAACTGCAGCCTTTTTATTTAATCTACGGCTTCTCCTCTGTTTTATTGTTCGTTTATTACGATGCGAAGTTATCAATGAAGCCGGTTGTATGCTTACAACTCTTGACAGATGCCGAATGTCACTTCAACACAAGTCCTGCAGATACTAACGTAATCGAAACAAACCATAAAACTCAAACCAATTATGACAGCAGCAATCCAAGCTGTGAGAAAATAGTAAAAAGGAGGCGTGTCAGACGTCGTGGTACATTTTCTGGTGCAGCTAGACATAAACAACTTCGTGACACTGCCTCCAAATACTCGCAGAAAAATCCACAAGTTAATAGACACCGCTGTCGCTAAATACTCGCAGGCAAATCCACAACTTAATAGAGACGCTGCCGCTAAATACTCGCAGGCAAATCCACAAGTTCATAGAGACGCTGTCGCTAAATACTCACAGGCAATTCCACAAGTTCATAGAGACGCTGTCGCTAAATACTCGCAGGCAATTCCACAAGTTCATAGAGACGCTGTCGCTAAATACTCGCAGGCAATTCCACAAGTTCATAGACACACTGCCGCTAAATATTCGCAGGCAAATCCACAAGTTAATACCGGGAATGCCTTTTAAACATCTTAGATTCACGAGTAGCGATTTGGGTAGTGAGATTTCTATCGAGGTGATCACCATCAATCAAAGAACTGTCACTTACCGAGTGGTTTCCATGCCCGGAGATGGTGCCTGCCTTTTACATTCTCTGTGTTACATATTGCACGGCCATATCAGGCTCAATCTTGATATCCAGAGGAACATTTTGTCTTATGTATTGAATGACTGGGACAGATTCAAGGTGTGGACTGATGACGGTACAGGAGATAATTATACTACACAGGAGCACTATAAGAGTGAAATGCTTAAGCCCTTCACCTATGCTTCTGCATGTGAGTTCATGGCTGCCGCTAAATTGTTCAGTTGTCGCTTTCAAGTCTACCAAAATGGCCAAATATTTTACACCTTTGGAGAACCGCCAATGGCTCTTAAACATCTTAGATTCACAGGTGACGATTTGAGTAGTGGACACTTTGATGTTTATGAATGTTTCAACTCTCAAAAGCTGGATGCGAAGTTATCGATGAAGCCGGTTGTATGCTTACAACGCTTGACAGATGCCGAATGTCACTTCAACACAAGTCCTGCAAATACAAACGTAATTGAAACAAACCATGAAACTCAAACCAATTATGACAGCAGCAATCCAAGCTGTTAGAAAACAGTAAAAAGGAGGCGTGTCAGACATTGTGGTACATTTTCTGATGCAGCTAGACAGAAAAAACTTTGTGACGCTGCCGCCAAATACTCGCAGAAAAATCCACAAGTTAATAGACACACTGTCGCTAAATACTCGCAAGCAAATCCACAAGTTCATAGAGACGCTATGGCTAAATACTCGCAGGCAATTCCAGAACTTAATACCGGGAATGCCTGTTAAACATCTTAGATTCACGAGTAGCGATTTTTAGTGAACACTTCGATGAATGAAACCTGTTATCTTTACAACGGTTGACAAACACGGAATGTAACTTGAACACAACACGTCCTTCAAATACGAACCTGATTGAAAGAAATAATGATAATCAAATCCTTGATGACAGCAACACTCATAACAGTGACAAAACAATTACATTGACAATCATGTTATGTTATTTTTAAAATGTTTCCTTTTCTTTTTCATAACTTATTTAACACACTACTTCTCTGCTGCGAAGCGCGGGTATTTTGCTAGTTTTATATATTGCAGAAATGCTGTCTGAGACCTCGAAACTGAGCAGTACTTTTTCCAGCATAGAGGAAGGTGCGAGATGAGGGAAATCGGGCAGGTTCTGTTTAACAAAGTTTCTAATTTGAAGATAGTGAAAGAAATGTGTTGCTGGAAAGTTAAATTTGCAATGTAATTGTTCATAGGATGCAAAGATGTTGTCTATATAAAGATCTCTAAGAAATTTAATCCCAAATGTTTTCCAGATATTGAAAACTGCTTATGTTTGCTAGGGCTGAAAAGGGTGGTTCTCATGCAGAGGTGCCACTGATAGAAGATTCTCTATCTTAAAATGCTTTCTACATTGGTTCGATATTCTGAGTGAGTGAAGCACAATTGGGTTGTTAGTATATTGGCAATAATTTGCATTTATTGGGGCACAAAGCAGGGAATATAAAGAAGTACTGCAGGATTTTATTTCTATTGCTGACCAAGCCTGTGTATGTTCATCTATTTGTGTTCAAGTTTTTGTGGTTTATATGTTTGCTGCCCAGTAATAAAACTTAAAGTTAGGTAGAGCCATGCCACCTAATGCCTTAGGACTTTGTAGGGTCGCTTTTTGGATACGTGGATGTTTTGAGTTCCAAATAAATGAGGTTATGGTTGAATCTAATTGTTTAAAATGATTTATTGATGTATGTTAGAATGTTTTGAAATAAAAAGAGAAAGTTAGGAAGGATATTCATCTTAACAATGTTAATGCTTCCAGCTAGAGTGAGATGAAGGGTTGCCCATCTATGCAAGTCTTGCTTAATTTTATCCATACAGACAGCAAAATTTTGTTGATAAAGAGCTTTATGTTTACTTGTGATATTTACCCCTAGGTATTTAAACTGATCTGCAATGATAAAAGGGAAGGTATCCAATCTGATATTGTATGCTGGAGAATTCACTGGAAAGAGCACACTTTTATTCAAATTAATTCTGAGACCAGAGATCTTTTGAAATTCTGTAAGTACTGTTAAGACTGCAGGCACAGTATTTTGTGGGTCTGATATACAGTAATCCCTTCTCGATCGCAGGGGTTGCCTTTTAGATCCCCCCGCGATAGGTGAAATCCGCAAAGTAGAAACCATATGTTTATATGGTTGTTTGTATATATTTTAAGCCCTTATAAACTCTCCTACACTGTTTATAAATATTCCCCGCACAGTTATACAGCATAAACCCTTTGTATTCTCTTAGATATTAGGTAAGATTCGTTGAAATTATGTATGTAAACACACTGTTTATATACAGTAAAACCTAAATATTATTTTAAAGATATCGAGCGTCTCCGATATCACATATGTTACAGACATTACGATACAGTACGACAATGCAAGAAACATTGTATACAGTAAATGTGTGTACAGTGACACTAAACGTACAACATGTACTAAGTACTGTAAGTAGAAAATTAATTATGGTTACTCACCAACAATGACACAACGACTTGTCCGATAACAATGAGTTTAGTTTTACTGCACAACAAAGGAGAGCGTTACAGCTCTTCTAAAGGAGCTTCTTCAGGCGACTGTGTAGCACAGCCGTTGTTCTTTTTCCGGCAGTCTTCAATCCAAATCCCTAAAGCAGATTCCATCCAGACTACTGCCTTATTACATCCACTTACAACTCGTTTTGCACCCTGTTTAAAAGGACACTGCGGCCGTAGATCTTATATTCCTTTCCTACTTTTTAAATAAAAAGAATCGTAGCCTCATTGATGCCGTAATGGCGTCCTACAGCGGTGTAGCTTTTCCCTTCCTTCAGCATATCCAACACGTTTACCTTTTCGGCAATCGTTAACATCTTCCGTTAGCGCTTGGGCACGGCCCCTGAAGCAGTAGCAGGAGCAGATCGTTTTGGAGCCATAATGAAGGGGTTGACTATGCACAAAGATAAACACAAAAGAGCACAAATGTTAACTCTTTACACAGCGAAACACGTTGATGCTGAATGAGGGAGACGAGACTTCCTGGTTAACGCCGCGGAATCAAATTCAGCGTTCTGTCGCTGAGCCATTCAGCACACAGGAACTTAACTGCGTGCTCTGATTGGTTAGCCTCTCAGCCATCCGCCAATAGCGTCCCTTGTATGAAATCAACTGGGCAAACCAACTGAGGAAGCATGTACAGGAAGTAAAAAGACCCATTGTCCTCAGAACCCACAAAGCAGCAAACAATCCGCGTTATATATTTAGATATGCTTACATATAAAATCCGCGGTAGAGTGAAGCCGCAAAAGTCGAAGCGCGATATAGTGAGGGATTACTGTATACAGTACCATATCATCTGCATATAGAGAAATTTTCTGTTCAAGTCCTTCTCTGATAATCCCCTTTATCTGATAAGCATTTCAATAGTGAACTGCCAGTAGTTCAATTGCGATTGCAAATAGCAGTGGTGACAAGGGGCATCCTTGTCTGGTACCAGATTCTAGTTTAAAGTAGTCTGAACAAATGTTGTTAATACAAACTGAAGCTTCTGGATTGGTATACAGTAATCCCTCCTCGATCGCGGGGGTTGCGTTCCAGACCCCCCCGCAATTGGTGAAAATCCGCGAAGTAGAAACCATATGTTTGTATGGTTATTTTTATATATTTTAAGCCCTTATAAACTCTCCTGCACTGTTTAGAAATATTCCCCGCAGAGTTATACAGCATAATCCCTTTGTATTCTCTTAGATATTAGGTAAGATTCATTGAAATTATGTATATAAACACACTGTTTATATACAGTAAAACCTAAATATTATTTTAAAGATGTTGAGTGTCTCCGATATCACATATGTTACAGCCATTACGATAGACAGGTCACCAGCAATAAATACGTACAATGCAAGAAAAATAGTATACAGTAAATGTGTGTACAGTGACACTAAACGTACGTACATGTACTAAGCACTGTAAGAAGAAAATTAATTATGGTTACTCACCAACAATGACACGATGACTTGTCCGATAACAATGAGTTTAATTTTACTGCACAACAAAGGAGAGCGTTACAGCCCTTGTAAAGGAGCCACTTCAGGCGATTGTGTAGCACTGCCGTTGTTCTTCTTCTGGCAGTCTTCAATCCAAATCCCTAAAGCAGATTCCATCCAGACTACTGCCTTATTACATCCACTTACAACTCGTTTTGCACCCTGGTTAAAAGGACACTGCAGCCGTAGATCTTATATTCCTTTCCTACTTTTCAAATAAAAAGAATCGTAGCCTTCAACAAATCCAAAACGTTTACCTTTTCGGCAATCGTTAACATCTTCTTCTTGCGCTTGGGCACGGCCCCTGAAGCAGTAGCAGATTGTTTTGGAGCCATAATGAAGGGCTTGACTATGCACAAAGATAAACACTAAAGAGCACAACTCTTTACACAGCGAAACACGTTGATGCTGAATGAGCGAGATGAGACTTCCTGGTTAACACTGCATTCAGCACGCAGGAGCTCAACTGCGTGCTCTGATTGGTTAGCTTCTCAGTCAGGAGAACTTAACTGCGTGCTCTGATTGGTTAGCTTCTCAGCCATCCGCCAATAGCGTCCCTTGTATGAAATCAACTGGGCAAACCAACTGAGGAAGCATATACAGGAAGTAAAAAGACACATTGTCCGCAGAACCCGCGAAGCAGCGAAAAATCCGCGTTATATATTTAGTTATGCTTTCATATAAAATCCGCGATAGAGTGAAGCCGCGAAAGTCGAAGCGCGATATAGCGAGGGATTACTGTACAGTAATTTGATCCATGCACAAATGTTCGTGCCAAACCCATATTTCTCTGATGTAGTGAAAAGGTAGTTCCATTCAATCATGTTGAATGCTTTCTGCATCCAATGATAATAATATCTCTGGGGTGTTTGACTTTGCTGGTGAATATATTACATTAAACAGGCGTCAAAGATTGGAAGCCAAGTGTCGGCCTTTAATAAATCCAGTTTAATCTTGTGATATTACTGAAGGCAACACTTTCTCCATCCTTCTAGCTAGGACTTTGGAGAGTATCTTAACATCATTATTCAGAAATTAAATTGGTCTGTATGATGCACATTGTAATAAGTCCTTATTTTGTTTAGGAAAGACGGTGATTAATGCTTGGCGTAAAGCTTGAGGTAGTATTTGATTGTCTCTAGCTTCTGTAAATGTTGCTAATAAGAGGGGAGGTAGCTGAGTGGAGAATTTCTTATAAAATTCGACAGGATAGCCATCAGGGCCTGCTGCTTTCCCACATTGAAGTGACTTTATAGCATCTAGTAATTCTGTTACTAAAAGTATCTATTTGTGGTATCTGTAATGTATCTAGAAATACATTATATTGTGTGTTGTCTTCTTTAAACTCAGTAGAATATTAGGATTGAGAATCTGTTCTGGGTCTGAATTTGGTGACCTGGGTGCCGAGGGACTAAAATTTTGCTTATTAGACCCCAATCTTACTGTTAGCCATTCACCCTGTGACTGAATTGGTGCTGCTGATTTTGGCTGCGCACTGACTACAGTAGGACTTGGAGAAACTGAATCCAAATCAGATGTAGCCGAATTATCTAAACAAACCGAGTCAATCCAGTTTTAGGTTTGCCTTTTTGCTATCAGGTTCCTAACACAGTCCTCCAATTCATGTATTTTCCTGACCAACTCTAATTTAACTAAACACTTTTGGCAGGTGAAGCTGTCTACATTGTCGGCCAGAAAACCTGAACTATACGTGCTGCAGTATACACAACATATAAATGTGCCCTTAATGGCAGAAGACAGATGGAACTTGCGTTTCATCTTCTCTGTTTCTGTAGTAACTTCATATCAAATCTGGGATTTAAAATAGAGACAGGTATCTGCTTCGAAAAGAAAGTGATTAATACAAGATGAAGTATATCTAGTTCCAAAGCCTTCTTCATTTCAGTTAAGGTTATTGGGTCTTCCAAGAGTCTTCATTAGAGCCTTAACCCTGATAATGAAAGTATTGGAAAAGAAAAATAATAACTTTCAGAATCTTAATATCAATAATTTGCTTGCCTTGTTGTCTAATTCATCTATTGATATTGGGCTTCATTTTAATTTAATGTGTAACCTGGATTGTTGTAATATATGCATATTTCTATAATTTACAGGGTTCCCCAGGTGAAAAAGGTGACAAAGGTGATCCTGGTGCTCCTGGTTTGCAGGTAATAAAGTTTCCTATAAATACAAAAATATTCTTTAGTGCAGTGGTTCCCAAACTTGATCCTGGGGACCCACTGAGGCTGCTGGTTTTTGTTCCAACCAACTTCCATTTTTCATTGGATTCTTAGCCTAATTAAGTGAGTCATTATTTTCCAGTTTATGTGTTGTGGAGTCAAAGTAGAAATTACAAAAAATATGTTTGGTAGATTTTTATTAAAATGTAATAAGTAGTTATATGGGGATTATGTAGTTTTTTTAAGTCGTTAACAGTATTTTCAACCTAATTTAAATTCTGCTTTTTCCGGTGTTCTGGTTATATAATTGATTATTTACTAATTAGTGAGTCTGACATTGAAAACACCCATCATCCTGGGTTTCTGCTATGCTGGTTGTTAATTATCAGTATTAGTGTTAAATGAAGGGATAATGCAGAATAAGAGAAGAGTAAAGAAGACCAACTAATTAAATTAGATCAGTTGTTATCGATTATTATCACTAATTGTGAATCTGATTGGAACAAAACCCTGAAGCCACAGTGGGTCCCCAGGACCAAGTTTCAGAACCACTGCTTTAGTGTAATTTGACAATATATAATTTTTGTTTTTATACACATATAACGTAGTTATGAATGTCCCTAATTGCTGATTATCAGTTCCATTTTGGAATGTGATTCTGAAACACCAGTGGAAGTGAGGATCTGGACAGGATGGGGATCTTTAGCAACTGGCCTGGACAATGAGTGCCACATATCAGCACTTTACATTATTATTCTGTGTTTGAAGGGAAGTAAAGATTGTCTGAATAATCTTGTGTGTGTCTGTTTTAAATGGGTACTGAAGATGAAAGATATTTACGGTAATATAGCTTTAGCACTGAGGTCTGAGACTGCTTTCTTCAGTGTTGGAAACCTATGGTGCAATTATTTACAGTGAAGTATTTATTCCACTTAAGAAATTTAAAAGGTCTGTGTTATATCATTGTATTATCACTAAGAAATCTTTGTCAATGTAAAGATAGACAGATAGATAGAAAGTACTTTATTTATTACACAGAGAAATTTTGCTTTTCATAGAAGCTCAACACATATTATAGAAAATATCCTCCCTTCTCAAACACACAAAATAATAACAAAATTGAAAGAAAAAATATTTCTGTCTTTACTAATGCTGAGAAAACAATCACAGTGAGGCATTAGAAAGGAGTATTCTCATGATGTGAATGAGTCCCAGTAGCATTTCTTCACACACATATTGTGAATAATTTGTTTCCTAAAAGAACAGTAATTTGTCACTAAACATAAGAGTCTGCTCTGCCCTTTCTTATGTAGTTCCTATCTAGTTCCTCTGTATTGCTGGACAAATCCAGTGTGTCATTGATGTGGAACATCAAGTATCTCTAGTGTATAAAACCTCCACATCCACTCCCTGAATTGAAAGACAAAGTTGGGAAATCTAGCCCAACTTTAAATTATTGTGCAAAGTGCAGGATAGAGAGTATTCTTTGTGTATAGAGCATCGCAAGGTGAATACAAACGCACACATACCCTGGTGTCCTTTTAAAATCACCAGATCCCCAAACCTGCATGTCCTTGGAATGAAACCGAAGCACACTGTGGAAACTCAACAGGAAAACATGCAAACTCTAGGCAGGAAACACTAAGAATATGACTACCTTTGAGGCAGTAGTGCTACCGCTTCCACCTCCGTGCCGCCTGACATGTGTAATTATTAACAGTGTTATTTAAATGAACTTAACAATTTATCTGTAAAATGTAACATACATGCTTTAACATATTTCATCGTGAAAGTGATATCAAGTATAAGTCTAAGGATTCTAAATGTGCAGAGAGCTGGAATATCATAAATTTAAAGTGTTCTGTGTGACAATCACTGCCTGCTGATGCGCTGGGTTGCAAGAAGCATGTAGCGATTAACAAATGGGACGGTTTTTAAGATGATGTTTATGACATTCTACTTTAATGACAAAATAAACTACGAGATTAAAGTCGAAATTTCCACTTTAATCACGAAATAGACCTTTTTTTCTTCACTGTGTCCCTAATTTTTTTTTTTCTCTATGGCTCAAATACATTCTGACGCTGTTGCGAAAGTGCAAAAAATAGATAAAGAAATGCACCACAAATACATTTGTATGTCAGCATTTAAGTTTGATAATTTGCTTCACTGCATCAAACCATTCATAAAGCATCAAAGCAAACACATTGATCCTGTAGGATCTCCAAAGGGGCTTGCTGTCACCAGTGATGAATCTTTCTGCAGGAAAGCAATCTCTTTATGGTAACTTGTAATTTCACCTCTGGACTGAGTGCCCAACTGCCCAAAGGACACAGATGGAGCCATAAGAGCAATGTTACTAAACACAGATGTGTGCAGGTAGAGCCTTCCTGTGACAGTAAGAAACAAACTAATGGCTATATGGTACATTAGAATGTGTACTATATAAAATATAGTATCAAATGAAGATATAACTGAGAAACTGTTTACTAAACAGTTTCTACTACTTTACTAGCTACTCAACTCATCACAAATGGCTATGTTAACACATGACAGACAAAACTGGGCTAATGTCATTGTGCTGCCAGACAGTCCTGTTCTGATCAGATCCAAATTCATTAAGAAGCCCTGGTGCACACTGAGGACTCAGCAGTACACCATGAAGTACTGAATGATTTCAGAGCTCTTAGACCTTCCTTGAGTAACATTAGATGAGTCAGGAAACACTGAAGGTTCAAACACCCTGAGTTAACCATCAATTAAAGAACATTACAGGTAAACCTCCTGATTGCAAAGTTCTAGTAAACGGGTAATAGGGAAGACAAGCTGAATGCTTGGATCTTCTCTAGTGTCACCTTATGGATAACAGTTGGGGACAACAGGTCTCTACAAATCCATTCTAACATGAAGCTATTTGTTGTCACACTAACTAACGCAGTTAATCATGAATATCAGACATCAGTGAAGTGACTGATTTCAGAAACAGAAGCACCAAATGTTATGTAATAGTTATAGAATTGCATGATCCCAGCAATGCACAATAATTGGTTGAACAATGTCATGTATGATTGCAAGTTGCTGGATCCATGTTAAACAATGCAAAGCACTGTGATATGGTGGCTTTAAAAGAAAATCATTTACATTTAATGGTCATGGCATAACAGATGTACAATAATAAACACAAGTGGTACAATGCATAATGACAATTTGTGTTTTGAAGCATGACATGTCACAACAGATATCAACTACCAAACAGGTAGGATATTAAAGACAAAGTCAGCATTGCCCATTCTGCTAGACTTTAGTGGCACACCAGGACAGTTAGTCAGCAGATTTAGCAGTCATCCAGCTGTGCCTTCCCCTACTTGCATTCCAAAGTACGGGGCTAAACTCTTCCTACCAGGACCAGCCTGTACTTTATCTGATAACATCTGATAAAGGTGGTAATCAGAATTGCACTGACATCTTTGCAGAGGTCTCTTTGGTAAGACTTCTTGAGCCAGAAAGCGTGAAATGGACTCAAGCCAGAGCAATCATCTGTAAATCAATGAATGACAACTCTTATGAACAGGAAAATTTGCCTATGAGGAGACTTTAATTAAATGAAGTTGCACTGAGGCAATGATACGTGAAGAAGAATTTCAGCTCCCAGCAGACCCTGCTGTGGAACCAGACAGCGCAGGGGCTGCTCGGGACAAGATTGGCCGGTGGGAGCTTTGCCCGCAATACTATCATCTGTGGATTATCGTCTTTATCCTGGATCATCACACTTGTATGGATTTATGGACCATGTTGTGCCTGCCTGTCGTGTGAATAGTGTGTCAGATTGATCATTGTGCTTAATCGGAGGGTGCGCTTCATTTTTTCTTCTTCATTCCACGTCATCTGTTACAACTGTCTTTGGACTGTGTTAAGAACTTCATCGTTAGTGTTTATTATTAGGTGCTTATTGTGCTTGTTTTTTTTTTTTGCTGTATCGAGTTAATTTGGGGTTCACAGATTAGTTGCCGGGGAGGGATTGTGGTTTTGTTTAGTATTTAGTTATATTTTAACCTATATTTTTGTATGATATATTCAGTTTTGATTATTGGTTAAGCATTTTGTTTCCTTGTCTCTTTCTCTGAGAGTTGCAAGTCAGGCCAGGACTGGATGCATTCCTGGAGTCCCCACTGAAAAAATAAATAAATCATCGTCCTTGCAGTGGAGTGAATCTTAGCAGCCCTGCCTCAATACATTCCCTTAAACTCCCTGCACCATACTGAAGATTTGTGGAGGACACTTTCTGGCTCTCCCAAGTGGTTCTTTCAACTGTGAGGAAACTCTCGAGGCAATTTGCACAGGGTCAGTTTTGAACCACTCTACAAAAATGGCTGAAAATCTCTGAATCAGCCTCTCTCCCTGCAACCAAAAAAATAATGAGCCGTTGTCTGTTTGAGTAGCTGAAAACTGAGATCCAGTCTGCCAAGACAAGCATTGAACACAGTCTAAAAAGGCCTGAGAAACAGGCATTACTTCAAGAAGGAAACTTCAGCATCTTGTTTCAGAAGGAGTAGATTTCCCATTGAAGTTTCAGATGACACAGCAAAGGGCTTAAATACAAGAAACATTGCACACCAGAAATAAAATAATCACACAGCAAAGAGAAAGAGTGCGCTTCCATGGAAGGAGAGTCCTCCATTTCAACCTGGAGCAACAACTCCACAAAACATCGGACATAACCTTTAAAGACTTGGTATAAACACATGGAATAAATAGCCAGGTAGTGTAGTAGGGAGTAGGAATTTTTCTGTGTTCATAACTAGACTCAATATCACTTTGGAAGAGTTAGGTGAACAAGATTGGCAAGTTCTGCTTGGCTGAATAGCCTCTTCTCTTTAAAACTGTTCCAATGATTTACTTTTTGTGTGTGCATGTTTAATATGCAGGTATACTATACAGTTGTCAGTATAAGCCACTGTTGAGTAGAGTTCTGGCCTGAGGACAAAAATTACATATGACATTACATATGGTGTGAGTGCTAATCATTCTCTAGTGAGATTAGAGGAAACATCTGTGTTTGATGACTGAGATCTTTATTAATGCAGCATGTGTTTATATTTAATTATTATTATTAATTTAGCAGATGCCTTTATACAAGGTAACTTACAAACCAAGTTATAATACATTCTAAAATTATTAGAAGGTTAAAGAAACAAAAACAACTGAGAACAAGATTAAAAACAGAGAGCAAGAGGGTATCCTGCTACTATTATATAAATATACCAGCAATTAGGCTAAGACAGTACAAGTGTAGCTATCCTATAGAAGAGAAACTAAGAATTTCCAAAATATTTAAAAATGGTGTGTTTTCACAAGATGGTGAAATATGATTAAATTGGGCGCAGTTCAAATAGCCAAAGAAAAATCATTTCCACAGATGTGGAGCAAGAGCAGAGTATCATTGTCCTGCCTTGGCATGTCTGGCAAGAGGAGGAACAGTTAACAGACAGACAGAGGCAGAATTGATACTTGTTGAAGGGATATATGTAGAGATTAAAGAATGGAGATTGGGAGAATCACCCATTCAGAGAACCATAGGTCAAGACAAGAGTTTTGAACTGGAACCTTGCAGCAACAGGAAGCCAGTGAAGAGAACAAATCAGAAGAGTAGTAGGAATGAAACAAGGAACTGACAAAATCAGCAGCTGTATTCTGTTGGAGCTGGAGAAGTCAATTAGCAGTTGAAAGAAGCCCCATTAGGGGAGACTTGCATTTTTCAAGCCTGTAACGAAGCTACCTGAACAAAGAGTTGCAGAAGGTTCAAATCCTCTGAATATCTTAATGAAAGAAACAACATGTTTGACCCAATGTTTGCAAAAGCATATTTGATTAATAAAAGTGAGTAGTCCTGAGTCTAACCAAGATTCCTGACTGTGACTGAAGGTGAAAGGGTGATATCTTCAAGCCCTGCGCTCTGACCCCAAATTCCTAATACAAGAAATTGTAGAAGACGAAATAAAGAAAAAAAAATGCTGAAACCTGTGGGTTGTAAAAGAGGAAAATCTGTGTTTTATTAGCCTAGAGATGGTAGGAAAAGCCATGGGAAGAAATAACATTGCCTAAAGAGCAAATGTAGAGAGAAAAGAGAAGTGGACCTAACATTGATCGTTGAGTGGAAAGTTTCTGTGGTTGAAGAGTTGGGGTGGTGAAGTTTTTGGCTATTAATAATTTGCCCTTCTGTGGCCCCTTGAAGAGCTCTGAGTCTACAGGGTCTAAGAGAATGAGAATGTGCTTGCAGGACTTTTCCTGAAACTGTTTAAATGCACATTAGTGGATGCCAAGCTTAGAGAAGTAGTAAAGTGTATACCCTGGAATACAAAACATATACAGATATATCATAATCTGCAAAATCAAACTGAACTGAAACTAAGGTGAGTCTTATGTTGCATGAATGTAAAAACAAATATGAAAATTCTGACACTTCTACTGACACTCTATTTAAAGGGTGATGGAACCTGTGACGGGTGCGGTATAGAAAATCTGTCAATAATGATTTTTTTTTTGTTCAGTTCTTGAGGGCCACTTGATTAGTTTGCTGAACCTGAATCAGTTGGATACTGAATAACATCATAACACAGATGCTGAATAATTTCTCTAATGGTAGATAGTACTGACAAGATAGTCAGTCGGTGCTATGATGGTGTTTTGGTGATGAGTGGAATAATAGGTGGAGTGCAGGTATTGCTTCAAAAAAAGATTGATAGATTTGTTCCATAGATACACTGCTACTGTCATCAGCTACAACTCATAATAGTACATGCAATGCAGGCAGAGCCATGTGCCAGAACGTTTTTGTGTTATCATGCTCACTTTACTCTTTTTTTCATATTATGTACAACTGAAATGCACACATTGAAAAAATCTCCTGGAAAAACAATGGACCAGTAACTATGCATGTAACAAAGTGGTTGGTTGAAAATTAAAATGCTAGCTTGAGTCGTCTCTCTGAAATTTAATTAAATAGTGAAGTAGGAATGGATGTACAGAGGCATTAGCACATTTCTTTGATATGTGAGTATTCATTGTCAGAGTTCTTGTTGCATTGAAACCTGCTTATTCTGCTCTGCAGTCTCACTAAACAGACTTTTGCAATGTCAGGGAAGTCATCAGTTTGTCTTTGCAAGCATTGAAAGATATGTGAGAATATATTTCAGGTAACCAATTTGAAAAATTAGAAACCTCATATGCAACAAAGAGAACAATGAGCAAGCAACTCAAAACTATGTTGTTTTTTATATTGTTTGGCAAACTGAGGCTGATTCCTCCAAAACACCCACTTAATCTCGCAGAAGTACACTGCTAAATATTTTGGACACAGCCATTGCTGTACTTGGAAACAGGATTTCAAACCAAAATTTTGACCTGATGGAAGGAGTAATTTGTCTTCAGCCTCAGTCTAACCTGCTCTGACAGCATGAAAAATGAAATTCTTGTGGCAAAACCCATGCTATTCAAGGAATTCAGAAATGGACCTCTCTGCTGTGTGAAAACGTGTCAGATGTTACAAAGGAAGCATTTCCAGTATTGCATATGCTTAATAAAACTGCTCTGATAACTGATATATCCTCAGTATTTTGCGAGAGTTTATTTTCAAAACTGGCCCATGTTCTAACATTAATCTGCTGTACTATGTTTCATAAGAGAAAAACAAATTTTGTTACTCGATGATCATTCTTGGTAAAGTGCTTGCTGTCCTTTCTGAGAAAAGGCTAATCTGATTGGATAGAATGCAGCATTCTGTCATACTCATTTGTAATTTATTCAGTGTAATGAAGTTCTTAATATACTGTATGCTAAATTTTAAAATACAGTTACATATAAAAAAATGCTTTTTTTAAGGTACTATTTTGATTTTCAAACTGTTGTTTACTTTTCTGTTAAATTATTTTTCACTACATCTTAGGGTGTTCCTGGACAATCTGGATCCCCAGGACGTGATGGTACACAAGGACAGAGGGTAAGAAAATACACAGTTCATTAAAAGTTCCTTCCTTAGTGTGCATTTCAGAAAGTATTTATAAACCTGAAAAACAAATATAGTAAATTATATAATAATAATAATATATTATAAACTATAATATATACAATGTCCAAAATCAGTAAAAAAGTTAGTTTTTGTATTTTTCGACTGAAAGTCATTTCTTCACAATAGTGGTATATACAATATTAATTATATATATTTTTGTTTTCTAACACATCTTTTTAATCTAAAAAAATCCTCTTCTGTTCCTGTTTTTGAAATTATTGAATGCTGCTACAATAGTTTGAATTACTCTCTTTGTTCTGTAGACAACTGATCAATAATCACTCAAAGGTTACAATCATTCATAGTCTTTAACTATGTGTGATGAAGAAGATCAAAAATAAATCTGAGAAACAGTTGGGACTCAATTTATTTCAATCAGAAAACTTTTGCATTGACTGTGTTGATTGTGGATATCTAAAGATTGCTGCAGGATTCTGCATTATATGAGATTATATCAGCAGTGATGTTCAGTAATGTTATAAAGATTGTTAAAAATCATTTAAAGTTGAAAACTTTTAAAATTGCTCACAACTATTTCACAATGTCTTGGGGTTAAGTAAATATTATCCTACAAGAAACAGCAAGTTTTTTGTCCTTAGTTATTTTCTTTCTACCATATCCTGAGCAACAGCATCTCGGCATGTGCTATTAAATTCAAAGACTGGTTTTTGGTTCTTCAGTCTGTTTCATTGTGGTTAGCTCTATCACATAATGTTTCTCTTTCATTTTCTCAGTATATTACTGTGTGTACACACGCCATGCCACAGAATTGTACATAATGCTGAGCATTGATTGGTGTTAGTAACAACTTGTAGGGGGCCTTGGTTCTTTCAAAAATATAAGTTTGTAATAAATAATGCCACATGTATATAGTACAAATAATCTCTTACTTGTGTGCCTTGACCAACATACATTAATAATAATAATAATATATTTTATTTATATAGCGCCTTTCCCATGCTCAAGGCACTTCACAGAGTTTAAGAAAGAACAGCAGGGTATACAGTATATAGCATTGTACTAAATCAGAAAAATAAATAAAGAAGAGTAAGGTAGTAAATTCAGAGAAAAACCTAACAGACAACAGAATTGATGGTCCAGCACACACATATACAGGTTATATGAGCATCTTGACATAGAGGTAAACTGAGAGAAGGGGAATGAAGTCAAGTAGAGCTAAAAGCCTTCCTGAACAGATGAGTTTTGAGTTGTTTTTTAAAAGAATTCATGGAGTCAGCTGATCTAATTAATTTCGGTAGGTCATTCCAGAGTCTGGGCGCTGTACAGCTGAAGGCCCTGTCACCCATGGAGTGTAGATTAGTGTGGGGCACAACAGGAATTAGAGGACCTTAGTGGGCGGACAGGCACATAGTGATGGAGAAGGTCACTGATGTAGTTTGGCGCAAGGTCGTTTAATGCTTTGTAGGTTATTAGTAGAATTTTACATTTGATTCTGTAAGACACGGGGAGTAGGATTATTGTTATGTGCTCGCTGCTGCTGGTCCGTGTAAGGACTCATGCAGCCGAGTTTTGAATAAGCTGGATCTGTGATATAAGATTAGAAGGGGCACCTGCCAGTAGGGAATTACAATAATCGATGCAGGTTGTGATAAAAGCATGGACAAGTTTCTCAGCGCTAGAAAAGGAGAGGAAGGAGTGAACACATTGTATGTTGCAGGGGTGAAAGTAAGAATGTTTCTTAATGTGATTTATATGGGTGGAATAAGAAAGGGAGGAATCAAAAATGACACCAAGATTCTTTGCAGTAGAGGCATGTCTGATGAGATCACTGCCAAGATTGACTGGGACAAAGCTCATTTTATTAAGATGCACTTTAGTCCCAATTTGCAGGAGTTCAGTTTTGTTTCAATTTAATTTTAAAGAGTTCTGCTCCATCCAGGTTTTAATTCCACTGAGGCAAGTTGTGAGCTGAGAAAGCTCTGATGGAGTTTCACTTTTAACATTGAAATAGAGTTGAGTATCGTCTGCATAAAGATGATAACCCAGTCCATAGCTACGAATAATATGGCCAAGGGGAAGCATATAAATACAGAAAAGCAGAGGACCGAGGACAGAGCCCTGAGGAACTCCTTGTATGACTGGTGCTGTGCTGGACGTGCTGTTGCCAAGACTAACAAACTCTTGCCTATCAGTCGGATAGGACTTGAACCACTGGAGGGCAGTGCCAGAGATACCAGGCATGTTCTCCATTCTGGACAGTAGAATGTCATGTCTGGCAGCGTCAAATGCTGCACTGAGGTCTAACAGAATTAATATGCTGGTTTGTCCAGAGTCTACTGCCATAAGCAAATCATTGGTTACCCGTAGCAGAGCAGTTTCACAGCTGTGCTATGCTATGAAACCAGACTGAAAGGGTTCCATCAAATTATTAAAAGTTAAGTAATTGGTGAGTTGGGAAGCTACAACACACTCAAGAACTTATGACAGAAAAAGTAAGTGGGAAATAGGCCGAAAATTGTTAAGATTTTCAGCATCAAGACCAGAATTTTTTAACATTGGGGTTACAGAAGCGATTTTAAAAGTGAGCGGCACAAAGCCAGTGTCAAGGGATGAGTTTATTATTGTTGTTATAGTCGGGATTATGGCATGAAGGCAGGATTTAAGTAGTGTGGTGGGGATGGGGTCCAGTACACAAGTAGCTGGCCTCATCTTACAAAGCAGGTCATTAACAAAAGCAGATGTGACTGGTGAGAACTTAGAGAAGGAGCTGGATGAAGTGGGAAAACAGGGAGAGATATAAGCAAATAAAGTATTTATGTTAGTTGAATTATTTAGATCTTTATTTTGTTACAGAAAAAGTGGAGGAATTTCTCACAGACTTCAGTAGAAGAGGTAGTTGGGCCAGATGCGGGTTGGAGTAGTTTATTAACTACAGAGAACAAAACCCTTGGGTTATCATGGCCATTTTCTATTATTCTGCCATAATGTTCTTGGCAGCAATTAGTGCTTTCCTGTAAGCTCTTTGGTGTTCAGAGAAAACCTGGATGTGCACGGAGGAGGCCAGACTTACGTGACATTCTCTCAAGGGGTCAGCCAGCTGCTTTCATAGATTGCAGTTCTGAATTATACCAAGGAGCTGAATGCTTAAAGGAAACCTCCTTATGTTTTAAAGGAGGTGTTTTATCTAATGCTGAATGAAGGGCTGAGTTATAGTGGTCAACAAGACTATCTAGTGTTGATGGAATAGGTAAAGACAGTAAAAGATCAGAAATGGATCCAGAATGGATAAGAGGGACAGATATTTTTAAAGTTTCTGTAAGAAATTTGTCATTTACAGGTAAGAGGAGGGAGAGGTAATGAGACAGTAAAAAGTAGTGCTTTATGGTCAGAGAGTCCCAAATCAGTGCTGTAAATGTTGGCAACAGATAGTCCAGAAGTACAGATCAGATCCAATCCTTCTATTTCTGGACTATCTGTTGGCAAGCTTAGTCTCCTTCCTCACAACTCTGGCTCCCTGAGTACTGTCTGTGGGCTCCTTTTATATTTTACCCAAAAGTGCTCCAGGTGCTTGATCAATCAATCAATCAATCAACATTTATTTATATAGCACATTTTCATACAGAAAAATGTAGCTCAAAGTGCTTTACAAAATGAAGAATAGAAAAATAGAAGACACAATAAAAAATAAACATAAGTCAACATTATTTAACGTAGAATAAGTAAGGTCCGATGGCCAGGGTGGACAGAAAAAACAAACAAAAAAAAAAAACTCCAAGAGCTGGAGAAAAAAAAATAAAATCTGTAGGGATTCCAGACCAAGAGACCACCCAGTCCCCTCTTGATGACCTACTTCCAGTCGCATTTCCAGGGTGGTGAAATAACTGCCCATATGGGCTCTGGAGCAGCTGCAGCACCCCCTGGCGGTGTCCCTGGATCCCAACAGGGCTGTATACAACTCCATCTCCCATAAAGCCCTGTGGTAGTCCGAGGAGCCCATGGGGTCCGGCCATATATGACATATATATATAGTGAAAAGGCGCTATATAGGCGCCCAACGCAACACAGACTGGCCACGGAGGCACACGTAAAATAAATAAACTATTTATTTTTCTTCACCTGTGGGGCACATCTTCCCTGTAATCCCCACAAGCACAACACAGAGAAAATATTTGCACTTAGAGAAACCTGAGAAAGAGTGGGCTCAAGATTCTTTAGTATTTGGCTGTCCAGGTATAACATAAATGGTAGAACTGATCCTTAGCCAAGTCAGAAGATTTCTTATTTTAGTCTCTTTTTTGGGTAAATTTTATGAGTATTTATTTATTTATTGCATTTCTATTAAAAGCCAAATTCCTACCTTGAGACAAGTAAATATCTATCTATCTATCTATCTATCTATCTATCTATCTATCTATCTATCTATCTATCTATCTATCTATCTATGTAGTAAATGTCTGCATTTTATCTCTCTAAAGAAATTATCAACTGCAAAGAAATCACCTGACATTTTTATTAAAGACATCCTTTAGCTTCATGGTTTTCAGTAAATAATTACATTGGGCATATATCCACAATTCACCTCAACGTTCTTGTGATGTTTTTATGTAAACTTCAGAATTAAATTGCAAACATCAGAATTAAATTGCATTTAATTTTTGGTTGCCTTCCTAAAGCAATTGCCAAATGGATCTTATTAACCAGGATTTTATACTGTTAGTGATTTCCAGTCAAACTGGAATTATATTTTACCAGTTGCAAAATTCTCCCAAAAAGTCTTGTAGAATGTATTGATGATGCCTCTAAGAATTACTGGCTTACACTTTTATCATAAAAAGGTTAACATCCCACAGAAGAAAAGTGAGCATTCAGTTGTTTTATATTCTGACTCTGTCAGAATGTGTAAGTAGTCTTTTGTACTGGCTTTTACTATGATGTGTGCTATATTATTATGTAATGCACTAATTTTTCTTCATTCACTTTTTTGTATTTTTCTTAACTCTTTAAATCATTGTGCAGTGTTGTTTGTTATGGAAGGCAGTATAAATAACAAAACTGACTGTTTTGTGATTGACGTGATAGAACTACAAGTAATTTAATTGCATCACATCTCCATGTATGTGTGTTCAAATTCCAGCCCAGTCACTTTTTGTGTGGATTTTGCAGACTTCTTTGTGCTCTGGTTTCATTCCATATTTTAAAAAAATGCGTTTTATAGGTTGATTAGTGACTGCAACTTGGTTTTATGAGCATATGAGAACTAAGAAGAAGTTTTCAGCACAGCACTCAAAATAAAACTTAAAGGATAAGTTTGGTATTTTTTTAAGTCAAAGTTATTTATTCACAATAATTTCATATATAATTTTCCCCACAAAAATTGCTTTCTAGAGCATACTTTATAAATTTAAATAAAATTAGTAGCCTGCACTTATGTTTCATAATGTAGCTAATGGGTACAGGGGCCCAGCATGAAAATCACATTAAACCTTGCTGCATATGTTTATTTTCCAAGCCACAAATGTTGACTTTTGATCCACATCTTGAGATTGCATACTTATTGGAAAACAGCATATCCATGTTGTTTTACGAAGGAGAAAGTGCAAAAGGCAAAACATGTTTGTGAGATTCAGCCAAAACATGTTTGTGAGATTCAGCCATTTTAAATGGAGACATCCTTGTGTATTTACAAATTGATTGGTATCGGAGTGTGTTAGTGATTTTGCTCAGTCAAGAATGTTGTCCTTAGTTCTTTTACTACCATATCCTTAGCAAGAGCAACTCGTCATGCTCTGTAAAATTCAATAACTAGTTTGTAGCATTTCAAAATGTTTTGTCGTGGTTGCACTCTATTGCACACTCTTGCCTTTTTCATTTTCTGAGTATCTTTTTTATGATGTGCTCACATGACGTGCCAAGGAACATGTTACGTGCCTGTGGCTTGGCTCTTTCAAAATCTTATGCATTTATTTAAAATACAATGCAGTGTAATCTGTTCAGTAAAGAGTTGTTGTTACGTGTATAACATACAATGAAACTCTCATGTGTGCTGCTCTGTAGGCTAGGCAAAAAAAAACACAATGTAATAGGCAAATAATTAGGTGCTGTTTAGAAAAAAAAAATCATATGATTTGAGGGAACATTTCTCTGTTGCTACAACCCATGGCAGAACATAAGCACAAAAGAAACAGAATTACAGAAGTAAAACTAGGATAATAAGCAGAACATAGCTTCCTCGCTTCAAGAAAATAATACCAGGAATCTGTTATGTAATGTATTTCCAGTTACCTTTGATTATCACAAGCATGTCTCAGAAAGGCAGAATGCACGTTTTCTTAAATGGAAACCTTTGCTACTTCAAAGTGGCTATATTTGGTAAGTTTTAAGGTTTTATTTGCACATTTGGACCCCAGTACCCTTTAACTCCATTCTATTTTTTATTTTCTAAAATTTGTAAAATATATTTTACGTTATTAACTCAGTTTCATGTGGCAAAGGAATCTATACCATGATTGTGAAGAATTAACTTTGATTTGAAAAATACCAAACTTAGTTTTTAAGATCGTCATTTATTAAGAACACTAATCACACTACAGAAATAAAGAAATATAAACAGAAAAAAATCAGTACACAAAGAAAAAAATTTCATTAACAATGTTTTGTTTCATCTAGTATTTTTTTAATATTATGATCCCCATCAATGCAGATAAAGAGCCGCAAAAAAGAATAATTATATGTTCACCAAGGAAACTACATATAGTAAGACATGGAACAACCACACCACAACTTCAAAGCAATGAAAACTTGATGTTCCTCATTTGACATTTGATATTTTTAAGTTCAGTTTGGGATAATTGAAGAGATGATATCCTCATCAAAGACTTAGTGGCCAGAGTTTTCAATCAGAATAAAAAGACTTAAAGGTGTCATTCTGTTGTATTAGCCATCCACACCATAAACAGCACATGTGCAGCAAACTAAATACTTGTGATAATCAGTGAGAGAACACAACTTTCAAAGTAAACAACAGAACCACAATGCAACATTAATCTCTTGACCAATTTGGGCTGTCCCTGAGTCTTGAGTGCTATCTCACTCACTTATCCAGCTAACATATCTATACTAATAAAAGGCAAAGCCCTCACTGACTCACTCACTCACTTACTGACTGACTGACTGACTGACTGACTGACTGACTGACTGACTGACTCATCACTAATTCTCCAACTTCCCGTGTAGGTAGAAGGCTGAAATTTGGCAGGCTTATTCCTTACAGCTTCCTTACAAAAGTTGGGCAGGTTTCATTTCGAAATTCTACGCGTAATGGTCATAACTAGAAGCTGTTTTTCTCCATTTACTGTAATGGAGATGAGCTTGAAACCTGTGGGGGCGGAGTTTGACATCATCACGCCTCCCACGTAATCACGCAGTACATAGAAAACCAGGAAGAGCCCCAAAAAGCGCTGAAGAAAACATGCATTATATAATTGAGAAGGCAGCGAAACAATAAGAAGCGAGCGAGTGATATATACAACCATATTCATGAGTTCTGCTACTTCGGAAACAAAGCACAGTGTAAACCTACACTTTAAATTAAGTTCATAGACAGGCTGCCGCTGCCGTTTGTAATTTAGTGCCTGCCCATATAAGGCCGTCCGTCAGTGGCAGTCCAATAGCAAACTGCCACGGGTAAATATTCACGGGTGAAGGACTGTGCTTATGGAGAGGAAGATGAGATAGTCAGGGTGGTGTTTGGCACAAACTCAGCGAAACTGCGAGAGAAAGTTTTAAGTACCGGGACTTCGGTAGCATTAGATACAGCCATGGACATAGCACGACATGGCAACAGCACAGCTGGGAAACTTCGATGCATGTACACCGAGCGGCTCACGTGAACTGACGCAATGCACAGACAAAAAGCAACAATTCCGAAGAGCGCTGAACAAAAACCGAATTACACAATTGAAAAGGCAGCAAAAAAATATGAAGCGTCTGATACATACAAGATAAGTATGTAATAAGTACAGCTACTGCAGAAACAAAGCACACGGTGGAAAAAGTGAATGTCCCGCTAAAGGAAGACAGTGTTAAAAAAAAAAAACCCGTGCATGCAGTGTGTCAGGTCTCAGATAAAGAAGAAGACGAGCTGTTTATTGATGCAGTAAGAAACGAATCTTTTTCATAGCTTATTTAACACACTACGTCTCCGCTGCGATACGCGGGTATATATATATGTATATATATATATATATA
>JANRMT010062842.1:33792646-33821216 GCA_026402145.1 Polypterus bichir lapradei
GGAAGCTGTAAGGAATAAGCCTGCCAAATTTCAGCCTTCTACCTACATGGGAAGTTGGAGAATTAGTGATGAGTCAGTCAGTCAGTCAGTCAGTCAGTCAGTGAGTGAGGGCTTTGCCTTTTATTAGTATAGATTACACCATAGAATGCACAGTGTAATAGTAAACTAATGTAAAAACATGAATAACACTGACACAAAATACCCAGGCTCCCTGCTCAGCCTGCTCGCGCTCTCTCTCTCTCTGTAGCACACACACACACCACCTCCCCCTCCCTTCCCTGTCAGCAGCACGTGCTTGCTCTCTCTCTCTCTGCGCTTGCTTGCTTGTGCTCTCTAATCTCTCTGTAGCACACGCTGGCTCTCTCTCTGCGCTTGCTCTCTAATCTCTCTGTAGCACACCCCCCCCTCTGTCAGCAGCATGTGAAGCAGTTTTTTTAAAATGAGTTTTAAGCACAGCAGAAAAAAAAGGAACATTAGAACAAATCCGAAGTGTATTTAAAAACCAACCAAAAAAGTAAGATTGCAGGAGATCACGCTATTAACCTTAAAGCCCGATCGCTGTAAACACTTTTTTTAAAATGAGTTTTAAGCACAGCGGGAAAAAAAGGAACATTAGAACAAATCCGAAATTTATTTAAAAACCAACCAACCACAAGCAACCAAAAAAGTAACAAGATCACGCTATTTTAGCCTTACATTCCGATCGCTGTAAACACTTTTTATGAAATGAGTTTTAAGCACAGAAGAAAAAAGGAACATTAGAACAAATCTGAACTTTAAAAACCAACCAGAAGCAACCAAAAAACATTGCAGGAGTTCATGCTAATAGCCTTACAGCCCGATCGCTGTAAACACTTTTTTTAAAATGAGTTTTAAGCACAGCGGAAAAAAAGGAAAATTAGAACAAATCTGAACTTTAAAAACCAACCACAAGCAATCAAAAAACATTGCAGGAGTTCATGCTAATAGCCTTACAGCCAGATCGCTGTAAACACTTTTTTTAAAATGAGTTTTAAGCACAGCGGAAAAAAGGAACATTTGAAAAAAGAGAAAAGTAACATTGCAACTAATCGCGCTATGAACAACTCCATCTGTAAACACTTTCATGAGTTTTAAGCACAGGGAAATAAGCGAACATTTGAAAAAAGAGAAAAGTAACATTGCAACAATTCATGCTATGAACTGAAAAAATTAACTTTTGAAAAATCCATAATACAAAAACCACCAAGAAAACTAACCTTGCATGAGTCAAGCTCTGGCATGAAGTGTTTTCCTTCAGGTGTTTTCTTGGGTTTCTGGTGTTTTTAGCTGTTTAGTTGGTGGGAGCAAAAGCCTCATGCAGCCATTCCAAAAACAAATTCCTTGTGACCCAACCCTTCGTGTTTGCCCCCCACATTACTGGCAGTCTGGCTTTGTTTACATTGTGCTGCTTGAAAGCACGAGGGTTCCCAAATTGGTAAATGAGTAAACTGGTAAACAGTTTTTCCACCTCTTGTAATTTCTTTCTTTACTTTGATTTCAATTTTCTTCAAAACTTTCTTCTCACCACTCTTCACTTGCTTAGAAGCCATAGAAGCCAACTGCAAAAGCACACGAAATACTGTAGAGCACAAAGAGAGTGCAGGTAACGCATGCACGTCTGACTGAGAACAATGAACAGGGCTCTTGCAGCCACGTGGCTCGCTCGCTTTCTCTCTCTCTCTTTCTCTCTCAGCCTGCCTGTTGGGGGGGTAGTTCGCTTGCACGTACTACCTGCTTCTCAGAGACAGAGTCTCAGCTGTACCCCCCTCCCCCTATGCAGAAGGCAGGCAGTACGTGCACGCGAATCATCCCACCAACTCCACCCCGGCACAGGCAGGCAGATAGTCAGGCAAGTACGTGCAGCAATCTCCCCCTCCCCCTCCCCAGCAGGCACGTGGCTCGCTCGCTCTCTCTCTCTCTCTCTCTCTCTCTCAGCTCAGGCAGGCAAGGGAAACTGGGTTGTTCGTATACCGAGTGTGTGGTTGTGAACCGAGGCAAAAGTTTGGCAAACTTTTTGGTCGTGAGACGAGACGTTCGTGAACCGAGGTTCCACTGTATTTGTGCTTTCCACTAACAATTAATAGTTAGGTTCTAAGGAAAAATCCGTGAACGACTTTGTCCGCAAACCCTGAACCGCGACTTTGCAACGGTCTACTGTAATTTTTTTTTCTTTGGTTATATTCTTGAATAAATCGCACATGTTTATTTGATATTTGGACTAAAGTCAGCATATCTTTCCTCACATTTCCTTCCATCCTACACTTATCCAGATCTTTGTAGACACGGAACAAACATGAAATGCATGTATTCCAAATAACAATATACTGTATTATTTACCCTATACAACTCCAGGAACCTCACACGCAGATAAGGAGCCTTGGCTTGAGCTGGAAGAGTTCAGCTCCGTCAAGGTGGGAGATGGGACAGCAGGCTGCTTGCTGCTTGTGCTGATCGACACATGTACAAAACAAAAGACATGGATGGAGAGGTGTGAAGGGATTTAAGGTGGGCCGGGATTACGAGTTTTTTCATAGGCTTCGGTAATTCTGGTGTTAATGGATTCTTTTTAGCAACAAAATACTATGACAAAGGAGCCAGCAGTTCTCCATCTAACTTATTTCCATTCACACCTGTGTGGATTCATCATGCACTATTTGGTTTAATAAAACACTTAAGAGAAAAATGTGACAGACTGAAAATTATCAGCTTTAGGCTTCAATGATATACTTGGATGATATCCTTGGAAAGGAAAAACAATCTACCATATAAGAACCAAATATTGCAGACTAACTAGCCATACAATTACATAAGGTCTGAGACTGCCAAGGATTGGTTTCTAATTTGTTTGGAATGAAAACCTGCATCCACTGCGGCCCTTCAGGACTGATGTTGCCCACCCCTCATCTAGATGTTGCACTGTCTTTATTTTAATTGCCGAATGTATTAGTAAGAGCAAAAGCAAATGAATCATAATTAAGTAGTCTTCAGAAATAATTGTATTTAAAGGAGTAATATTTAAATTTTCAATGTCAACTTAATAAATAATATAAATATGTCTCCTTTGAAGCTGCAAAGTTGTTGATTTAAGAAATACTTTTTTGCATCCTTGTGATAACAGAAAGAAAATAGAAATAATTATTTTATCTATTTTCTTGAGGTATGTTATTTGTTTGCTTACAGTGGTTGTCATGGGTGGAGTTATGACAACTCAATACTGAACCCCCTCCGCCCAGCCCATTATATTCTGTGTTATTTGGCAAAGCCTAAAGAGTGAGATCCATGCCTAGTTGAGGGTGTAGTGAAAAGACCACATATGAATTTCATTTTGCTTTATACAAACTGTAAACTGATTAAGCTTAGTTGAATTGGTTTTGCTAAAATGGCCCAGTAGTTTGTGTTTGCTTGTTTATGGATTCGGAGGCAGTGTGCATATATGTGTGCCCTGCAATAGACTGGAACCTTGTCTGAGTGTTGTTCTTGACTTACATCCATCTGATGATTGCTGGGATAGGCTACAGCTGTAACATGACCCTGCTCTGTATAAGCAGGGTCAAGCCAATAAAATTTGTTCAGTTCTTGTCAATTGATTACAAGTACACGCTATGTGCATTACTTTTTAGTGGAAACAAATAATTGAAAGTGAGAGTGGACTGCTGCGGTGTTTGCTGTCACAGAGTGAGGTGTTGTAATCACCACTGGAAGAGAAAAATACCCCTCTTCATGCCCTTGCTACGTGCCTTCTTAATGTTCTCTCTCACTGAAGGGCACACATGCTTTAACTATCCAGCAGCAGACAGTGTCTTTATGAAGTTAAAAAAAGGCTTCTGTATAATGAAAGAAAATAAGCAATCTTGTGACTTTTTTCAGTTTTTCATTGTTTTGGAAGTTTGTTTGCCATTGAAACTGGCACATTTTTCTGATGTATGGTATTTTGCATTTGATTTGTCTCTTTGTGAGTGAGAGAGTGTGTGTATGTGTGTGCATAGGGGCTATAGAGCTGCTAATGCACAGGGACACTGCAGAGTCTTAATCTGGCCCTGATCTTTATTTAAAAAAATGAGTGAACTTTAAAGTAAGAACAGTTTACACAATATGAAGAGAAAAAATTGACAATGCACACAAACGTATAACTTCTTGCTTTTAATTTCTCAGACTTACATCTTGTTTTTTAAGTTACTGTATGGGTTTCTATATCAACATGACATAAGGTCAGAAAACTGAATTTCTCTATACCTTTCCATTTGTAAACTATTTATCTTTCTAACTAAACTTAAGTCTGTTGTATCAAAATTGAGCATGTTGTTAGGAATGTTCCAGTAGCATGTTAGCTTGTAAGGAATAAAATAGTGTCTTCCTTTATAGGTAGGCATATAAAACTAACATTTTATTCTAGTTAAAAAAATCCCTAAGTGATTTACATTAACTTTCTAGGACTGGATCTTACATTGCCTATACAGTAAACAGGAGATAACATTTTCAAAAACATTATCATCATTATTTTACTCGATTATGTAATGATGACCACATGGCAGATGGTGGCATTTTTTGAGGAAAGTGTTTTACCAATATGCTAAAAATTAAAGAAAAACTGGCAAACACATTTGAACAGAAAACAAAAAAGTGTATTCAAAAAGAAATGCAAAATGTGATTTTGTGACAGTTGTCACACACATGTGATTGGGAGGAAGCTAAAGGGCCTGAATAATAGTAGTACCACGCCAAAGTCAGTGCAGCTCGCCACCCTCTGGTCTGGCGTGGTACTAATATTATTCAGGCCATTTAGCTGTCCTCCCAATCGCATGTGTATGACACAGTATATTAGTGTCTTAAAAGTAATGTCTTTGTCCTTGGGCTCATATATGAACTGTGTTTAAGTAAACTTGCAGCTTTATGGGAATGCTGTGCAGTTCAATCGAATTGGAGAGTCAGTGCCAACTGGAAAGTGTCGTGGCAGAGGTCTTAGTAGCCAGACTTTTCTCAAGAAGGCACACGGAGTCTCAGGATGGCAGCAGAATTAGACTTTTATTGCGTGATGCAAACACAGACTCAAATCAAGTGAAATGAGCACCCAAGGATGGGAACACCATACTTTTATTACAGTTGTTAACTCCCAACACATTTGTCTCTATCATCTGACTCCCTAACATCCCATTCCCCGCTATCCTGCTTCCAACTGGTTCCACCAATATTTCCCAGTTCATTGGGCATAGCATCTTTCCCATACTGCACATATGCTTGACAGGGCATAATCCCGACTAATACTAGTCCAATTGTTGCCACCAATATTTACAACCTCAAGTTAATATCTGTTGTCTGGAGTAGTGGAATTGACGCTCCCCATCCTTCAGTGCACACTTGACTTTCAGTCTATAATATATTGGTAGTTTCTAACTTATTCAGATACATAAAAATTAACAGGCCTAAGCCTTTCTAGTTTAATTATTACAGTGCGTGTGCTTAATAAAATGTAATACTTATTTCTTTTATGTGTGCATGATTCATTTTGAATGCATATTAATCAACAGTAAGATAAATATAGCCCTTTATATATTTCCCCCCTTTGGGGCTTTTAACTATAGCCCCACCAAATTTGGACTCATAAGGAGAGAAGGGGGACCAGACTTCAGTTTTCTGTTGGTCTTGAATCCAAGACCTTCATCACTCTTCCTAACCTCCTGGTCCCTGTTTTCTCCTCCTGGTGACTCGGAGGCCAAGCCTGTCACCCTTTCATAGAATAGACGGGAGTAAAAGACCTCCGGCCTAACTATGGGATTAATTTTCCATAAGTTTTAAAAAAATATAAGCATTAAAAAATATATGTCAAACAAACTGTAATTGCTTTTACTTCACTATTGGCACATCCTAACTCACCTGTTTTAAGTCAGTGGTTAACTGATGTTATATTTTGAAATTTCTGAAATTGCAAAAAATCAAATTCTCACTTAGAGGATCTGTACAAAACTTTTTCAAAACCTGGCAGGATCTAACCATAACATTTTAGAATAAGCATTTAAATTGAGGAAGTGGATTCTCTCCCATCTTTTGTATCCTGTTTATTTTTATTCATTTATTAATTTATCTATTTACTTATTTTTACTAGTTTAAAGCTTTACTCTGTTGGCCAAGCTCTCTTTCCCATGGGTGGGGTTTGATTTGTTTCGAACCAAGTTTTGTTAAACCTGACTTGATTGTATGAAATTTTATTTTATTTTAATAAAATCAATAAAATGTTAAAAATATACGTATATAAACGATATATGTCAGTAGCATAAATCACATAATACAGCAAATAAAGCATAATATAAATGATTCAAAAATCATCATAGATCAGTAATAAGCAGCATGTAAATATAGAGTCCAGTGTTTCCCCTTCTTTATACAGACATCATCCAGTGTCTGAATAAGAACAAAGACTTTCTTTAACCCAGGTATTTTGCGCACCATAGAGGGTTCTCTTCCTGGAAAGCGGTTACCAGCACATCACCCAGGAAGCCTTTACTGTGCTGTTTCATTTTGCAAAAAGTCATCCGGGAACAAAGTAAAATCAGGTACTGATGATGCTGTCATGTTAACGACTTGACCGTTCATCTGTTTGATGGTAATCCGGGTAATGAACGACCTGAAGACTGGCAGTGGGCAGCAAAATACCAGTATAAGGCGTATGAGTATAATCAAGAGTGTAACACCCACTTTTATAAAAAAAAATGCTTCCTATGCACCCAAATTACTAAAGACGTGATTCCAGAATTTCCAATCCCTTCCTGCATTTGCGTTAACTTCCTCCTTGAGAGCCCTGAGCTTAGCAATGGTCTGTGTGAAAGATCCATCTGGCAATGTATTATTAGGGATAAAGGTGCAGCAGTTGTCTCCAAACATATGGTATACTCTCCCTTTTTCTGCTAGTAACCAATCCAACACCTAACTATTGTTCCATGCCATATGGCTGGCTGATAAAGCTGAGTCTGTATAATTGATGAATCTCTGCTGATTATAATATAGGTAAATAATCCACTCTGTGTTCATATTAGAAGTAATCCATATAAATATGAACTCAAGTCCTGACTTAATTTTACTGCTCACTTCAAATTCCTCTGGGATTCTTCTAGGCTGTCCTAGTGCATCCAGGTAAACATTTGGATCAGGCTCATATGCTCTCGCATCTCGCTTGTCTTGGGGATATCTAATCATAATTTCCTGAACAGCCATCACCATCATGTATCTGCCTGACCAATCATATGGAAGGGCATCTAACAGCCCATATTTTGGGCCACACAACCACAATCTGTCTGCTAGTGACCTACCCTGAATGTTAACTAAACTTCATAACTAAAGAGGTTTATGTCAGGTTCCAAGTTTTAGTACAGTTTCCATGAAATCTTCCTACTGAGACTTGGCCTCTTCTAGTGTAGCATTTGAACTCAGACTGTGCTATCTTGGTGTATGAAGGTGGCTTTTGCTTTGTGGTTGGCCAAACACCAGAATGTTTGCAATCCAACCATTTCAGCCCTTTCTTAGTGAAATATGACAATCCCTGTAACAGGATATGATTCTTTTTCCCTAAGGCGCTACTGACATGTTTTTGTGGAGTTGAAAAAGGGAACGAAGATTGCTGCTGGTTTTGATTTAGCACACAGCCAGCACTCCTTCTTTGCTTCCTCCTTGGGTTTATACATAGCCCACCTTATCATTCTTCTCAGTTTTTTCCACAATTCCACACTCACAGTTACTTTTTAGTCCTTCTGCCACTTTAGTCTCATTGTTCATCTGCCAGCTTTTGTTTTCATATGTCCCACTGATAGTCTGTAAAGCTATTTGTGGGTAATCCTTTTGAGGAGAGTTCATCACCATGAACAATATCGTCACAACCAGGAATATTGCCATCAGATGCATCACTACCATGCTGGCCTCCACTTTTCTGATCCTCATCGTCAGGTACAGGTTGTTCTTGTGCTGGGCTTGCTGGTGTTGGTGTGTGACCTTCTATGGGGCTGCCTTGATCTCCAGGCCCCTCTCCTTATCCTTTTCGTCCATGGGCATTTTCACCAGCACTTTCTTCACCTCCTGACGGAAAATCATACCGCTGAATGAAACATTCCATGGGGACTCTGGTGCAGTGGTTCAGGTGAAACTAAGTCGAACTCCCTCTCACTCTCACAGCTGTTGGAGTGGCATGTGTGACTTCATATGGATCCTCTCGAACTGGCTGGTTTCTCTGCCTTCGGAACACCCTTAGGGAAATCTGGTCTCCAAGCTTAACACTAGAATTACCAGAGCCTACGAAAAAAACTCGTAATCCCAGCCCACCTTAAATCTGCTTGCACCTCTCCATCAGTGTCTTTTGTTTCGTAAATCTGTCGATAAGCAGCAAGCAGCCTGCTATCCAATCCCCCTTTGCAGAAAGGGCAAAAAGCTATCTCAGGTCAAGTCTTGTTTATCTGGGAGTGAGGCACCTGGAGCAGTATAGAGTAATAATACGAGGGATATCCAGAAAAAAGGTTACAACAGCTGTTAAAAATCAAAAAATGTATATATAAACCAAATTTACAGGGTATGTTCCAAAATATGTGTTTATTTCTCAACATAATCGCCGTCAACTTCGATGCACTTCTTCAGCCTGGGCACCAGCTTTTTTATACCCTCGTCGAATATGCTCCGCTCCACCTCCGAAAGCCACTTCTCCACTGTCTCCTTCACCTCCTCATCGTTGGAAAAACGTTTCCCACCCAAAAATTCTTTCACAATTCTTCCACAAGCTGATGATGGATCTCGGCCACAGATTCGCGACGCAAAGTGAGGAACTTGATGACCGAACGAATCTCGCATCGGCGGTAGGTAGAGCAAACGGCCTCAGCAGAGGTTGACGAACTCGCTTGCTGTGATGACATTTCACAACTGACTGACGTGGTCCCGAGCTTATTTTGACCGTTAGGACCCCCCTACACGCAGCTATGCCAACCTTCGAAAAAAAAAATTCCCTGCACCCTCCAGGGCACTTGTAACCCTTTTTTTCTGGATATCCCTCGTATATCGTTATTTGGAACACATGCATTTCGTGTGTGTTCTGTGTCTACGTATGTCTATGGTCTATGTAAGTGTAGGATGACAGGAAATGCAAGAAATGTGGAACATATACCTAAAAGACAAACATTTTTCATGTTTTAGTACTAAAAGTGTATAATGTGTGAAGACTGAAGTCCAAATATCAAATAAGCACTTTCACAAAAGGTACAAGTATAACAAAACAAGCGTGCTTTTATTCAAGACTATAACCGAAGTATAGTGTACTTCTTTGTTATGGCTGCTTTGGTAGTACAGCGGTAAGAAATGCTGACTCATAATCAAGAGGTTGCGGGTTTGAGCCTTGTCATGTCCCAAAATAAATGTTTTGAGTAGTGAGCTGTTCTTATTGTTACTATTATACAATAAAAACATACATTTAATTTGAGTCTGTAACAGTCGGTGTAAATGTATGGTACTTGTAAAGGTTAGCGTTTTTTTTTTTTTAACTTTTTTTATTCAGTTTTATTCTCTCAGTCACATTCACGCTCCCTCTAATATGACACTGTTATTTTCAAATAAAGACGCTATAACAGAGGTGAACTCAGATGAGGATGAGGGTTATACATCGGAGAAAGAGAACAGAAGCCCTCCCCGCAAGAAACATCCACTCACATATAAGAACAACACAGCTGCACCAGGTGTGAAAGGTAAAAGATGGCACAGTTTGTTACCGTATCTTCCTACATCATAAAGTCACAAGTAAACTGCAAAGCTTCGTCTGTGTGATCGACACGAGCATGCTGACAAAGTATATGTGTACTGAAGTGGCTTTAGCTGCAGGTGAAAGCTCCTGTTGCCCCTTACGCAACTGTGTTTGATCTTATTCAGGAAAAGATCCCCACCCCATCAATTTATATGAGCACTTAAAGAATTAAAGAATTTCAAAAGATCTCTGGTCTCAGAATTAATTTGAATAAAAGTATGCTGTTTCCAGTGAATTCTCAAGCATACAATATTAGATTGGACACCTTCCCTTTTATTATTGCAGATCAGGTTAAATACCTAGAGGTAAATATCACAAGTAAACATAAAGCTCCAGTTCCAATCAAGTTCCAGCCTCACTGGGTCACATGTTTTGGGCCTGCACCAAATTAACAAATTATAACTGATGTTTTATATTATTTGAAATTGGAAAAAATCTAATTCTCAGTTAGAGGATCTGTGCAGAACCTTTTCAAAACCTGGCAGGATCTAATCAATAATATTTTAGAATAAGCTCTTAAATCCACAAACTTTTGCTGTCTGTATGGAAAAAATGAAGCAAGACATGCATAGATGGTCAACCCTTCATCTCACTCTAGCTGGAAGAATTAACGTTGTTAAGATGAATATCCTACCTAAGCTTCTCTTTTTATTTCAAAACATTCCAATATACATCAATAAATCATTCTTTAAGCAATTAGATTCAACCATAACCTCATTTATTTGGAACTCAAAACATCCACGTATCCAAAGAGCGACCCTACAAAGACCTAAGGCAGAACGTGGCATGGCTCTACCTAACTCCGTTTTATTACTGGGCAGCAAACATACAAGGTATAAAAACCTGGACACAAATAGATGAACATACACAGGCTTGGTCCGCAATAGAAATAAAATTCTGCAGTACTTCTTTATATTCCTTGCTTTGTGCCCCAATAAATTGAAGTTATTACCAATATACTAATAACCCAATTGTACTTCACTCACTCAGAATATGGAACCAATGTATAGGGTGGTCCAGATCTAATAATGCAATTTTCATTATGCTATAACTTATTAAGTTTACATAGAAAATCACCCGAAAAATCCCATACCATCGAGAAGTGTTCGAACTGAAGACATGAAGAATCGTCTTCGCGCCGAACTGGAATCGTCTCCACATAAATCAAAGTCATCCAGACGATCTGGATCTGCATAATTATATCTGGACCACCTTGCAGAAAGCATTTTAAGATGGAGAATCTTTTATCTGTGGCAACTCTGCATAAGAACCACCTTTTTCAACCCTCGCAAACATATGCAGTTTTTAATATCTGGAAAACATTTGGGATTAAATTGCTTAGAGATCTTTATATAGACAACATCTTTGCATCCTATGAACAGTTACATTCCAAATGTAATTTTCCAGCAATACATTTCTTTCATTATCTTCAAATTAGAAACTTTGTTAAACAGAACCTGCCCGATTTTCCCCATTTCCCACCTCCCTCTATACTGGAAAACATATTGCTCAGTTTCAAGGACTCAGACAGCAGTTCTGCAATATATAAAATTATTCAAGAGGACAATGGGAAAAGATTCTCTCACTCAACATATCAGAAAAGGAGTGGAAGGTAGCAATTCAGAGAATTCACTCGAGCTCCATTCAACTATTCAACTCAAAATTATATATTGAGCACACCTGTCTTGCTTAAAATTGTCCAAAATGTTTCCAGGGCAAGATCCAACCTGTGAATGCTGCAATCAAGTTCCAGCCTCACTGGGTCACATGTTTTGGGCCTGCACCAAATTAACATCATTCTGTACAAAAAATTTTAAGTGCCTTTCAGACAGCCTAGGTGTCACAATCCCTCTTAACCCATTAACAGCTGTGTTTGGTGATCTCCCAGATGGGCTTAAAGTGGAAAAGGACAAACAAACTGTGATTGCCTTCACTACACTATTGGCACACAGACTTATTTTGCTAAACTGGAAGAATCCTAACTCTCCTCTTTTAAGTCAGTGGGTAACTGATGTTTTATATTATTTGAAATTGGAAAAAATCTAATTCTCATTAGAGGATCTGTGCAGAACCTTTTCAAAACCTGGCAGAATCTAATCAATAACATTTTAGAATAAGCTCTTAAAGCACTGAGGAAGTAGATTCTCTTCCCATTTCTTTTTCTTCTCCATTTATCTTTATCCGCCTGTAAAACTCATCAATTTATTTATTTTTACTAGCTTTAAGTTTTATTCCATTGGCCATGCTCTCTTTCTCAGGGTTGGAGGTTGATTTGTTTTCAAGCCTGTTTTTTGTAAAAATTGATCTATTTGTATGGAATGATTACAGTAATCCCTCCTCGATCGCGGGGGTTGCGTTCCAGACCCCCCCGCGATAGGTGAAAATCCGCGAAGTAGAAACCATATGTTTGTACGGTTATTTTTATATATTTTAAGCCCTTATAAACTCTCCCGCACTGTTTATAAATATTCCCCGCAGAGTTATACAGCATAATCCCTTTGTATTCTCTTAGATATTAGGCAAGATTCATTGAAATTCTGTATATAAACACACTGTTTATATACAGTAAAACCTAAATATTATTTTAAAGATATTGAGTGTCTCCGATATCACATATGTTACAGCCATTACGATAGACAGGTCATCAGCAATAAATACGTACAATGCAAGAAAAATAGTATACAGTAAATGTGTGTACAGTGACACTAAACATACGTACATGTACTAAGCACTGTAAGAAGAAAATTAATTATGGTTACTCACCAACAATGACACGATGACTTGTCCGATAACAATGAATTTAATTTTACTGCACAACAAAGGAGAGCGTTACAGCCCTTGTAAAGGAGCCACTTCAGGCGATTGTGTAGCACTGCCGTTGTTCTTCTTCTGGCAGTCTTCAATCCAAATCCCTAAAGCAGATTCCATCCAGACTACTGCCTTATTACATCCACTTACAACTCGTTTTGCACCCTGGTTAAAAGGACACTGCAGCCGTAGATCTTATATTCCTTTCCTACTTTTCAAATAAAAAGAATCGTAGCCTTCAACAAATCCAAAACGTTTACCTTTTCGGCAATCGTTAACATCTTCTTCTTGCGCTTGGGCACGGCCCCTGAAGCAGTAGCAGATTGTTTTGGAGCCATAATGAAGGGCTTGACTATGCACAAAGATAAACACTAAAGAGCACAACTCTTTACACAGCGAAACACGTTGATGCTGAATGAGTGAGACGAGACTTCCTGGTTAACACTGCATTCAGCACGCAGGAACTCAACTGCGTGCTCTGATTGGTTAGCTTCTCAGTCAGGAGAACTTAACTGCGTGCTCTGATTGGTTAGCTTCTCAGCCATCCGCCAATAGCATCCCTTGTATGAAATCAACTGGGCAAACCAACTGAGGAAGCATATACAGGAAGTAAAAAGACACATTGTCCGCAGAACCTGCGAAGCAGCGAAAAATCCGCGTTATATATTTAGTTATGCTTTCATATAAAATCCGCGATAGAGTGAAGCTGCGAAAGTCGAAGCGCGATATAGCGAGGGATTACTGTACAATAAAATCAATAAAATAAAAAAAAAAATGACTAATACAGGAATTCTAGCTGTTACACCTTGCACATAAAGATTTACTGGGGCAGTAAAAATATTTAAATGTGTTTGTCTCGAGAATCCTACTGTCTTAACGTGTTTTCCAGACATGGAATTGTGTATTGTGTCTTTCTTTTTTATACAAGTGTAAGTGGCTCCAGTGTCTATCATCACAGGAACATTTGTCCCTTCATTAGCTATCATTACCGGTTCAGCATCTGTTGAGCCCAATATAACTGACTTTGTTTTTTCTGGAAATTAAACTAATGATTCTGATTATTCTGAGCTGACTGATTATTACCCTGTTGCCATGGGTTCACTTTACAGTTTATCCTGTTGTGCTCTGACTGGCCACACCCCCAACACACATCAGGTAGTCCTCGTGATGGTTTAAAATTCCATCTTTCTGGTGTTTCTGCTGGCCTTTCCCCCAATTTGTCTGCTTAACATAAATATTAACCGGGGGCTGCTGGGGATGGTCCGGCGAGTGGCTCCTGTACTGTTGTAGTGTTGTGGAGTAGCTGCATGTGTGAGTATTGTTAACGTGGGTGAAAGATATACAGGGGTTGTGTTTTCTAATACTGGTATGTAGTAGAGAATTACATTACACAGAAAACATGCCCTGTCAAATATTAGTTTCATGTGAATCTAGTCACCCTATGAACATAAACTTAAGTGTTTTAGAAAATGCTCAAAGATGCAATGATAAAAGCAAATAAATAGGCAGGAAATTAACTAATAACTAAAGTGAAATCAAAATCATGATCAACAGACAGTCAGCAAGTGTATACGGCCAGAGGATTATGCTGCTTGGGAATATGTTTGTTTACTAAACCAAATATATATATATTGTGGCACGTGACCCAGACACAGAAAGGCGGACATCGTTTTGTCACCCAGCACACACAGTTATTCTGTACAATATTTACAATTGTTCAGTGCACAACCCAGTGCCTCCAGCACCGATCCCCCAAAGTTCCTGGTGTGGCGGAAGTGCTGAGGTCCAGGGTTCTTCAGGCACCGGGGCGCCCCCTGGAGGTGGCCACGAGCCCCTACAGGGTTGGGCTTCCAAGCCCTCTACCCGTGGCCCCCAACACAACCAGGGCAGTCACCCCCTCGTGGTCTGCAGGAGGCACAAGCCCTCCTCCGGTCCTCGTGGGCATCCCAGCTGGGTACCACCCCCAGCCGCCCGCCACAATATATATATATAATATATATATATATATATATATATATATACACACAGTGGGTACGGAAAGTATTCAGACCCCCTTCAATTTTTCACTCTTTGTTATATTGCAGCCATTTGCTAAAATCATTTAAATTAATTTTTTCCCTCATTAATGTACACACAGCACCCCATATTGACAGACAAAAAAAAAGAATTTTTGAAATTGTTGCAGATTTATTAAAAAAGAAAAACTGAAATATCACATGGTCCTATGCTTATAACAAAGAGTGAAAAATTGAAGGGGGTCTGAATACTTTCCGTACCCACTGTATGTGTATATATATATATATATATATATATGTGTGTGTATATGTATATATATATATATATAAAATAATAATAAATATAGAGTTAGGTCCGTAAATATTTGGACAGAAACAACTTTTTTCTAATTTTGGTTCTGTACATTACCACAATGAATTTTAAATGAAACAACTCAGATGCAGCTGAAGTGCAGACTTTCAGCTTTAATTCAGTGGGTTGAGCAAAAAGATTGCATAAAAATGTGAGGCAACTAAAGCATTTTTTAACACAGTCCCTTTATTTCAGGGGCTCAAAAGTAATTGGACAAATTAAATAACTGGAAATAAAATGTTCATTTCTAATACTTGGTTGAAAACCCTTTGCTGGCAATGACAGCCTGAAGTCTTGAACTCATGGACATCACACAGATGCTGGGTTTCCTCCTTTTTAATGCTCTGCCAGGCCTTTACTGCAGCGGCTTTCAGTTGCTGTTTGTTTGTGGGCCTTTCTGTCCAAAGTTTAGTCTTCAACAAGTGAAATGCATGCTCAATTGGGTTACGATCAGGTGACTGACTTGGCCATTCAAGAATTTTCCACTTCTTTGTTTTAATAAACTCCTGGGTTACTTTGGCTGTATGTTTTGGGTCATTGTCCATCTGTATCATGAAACACCGCCCAATCAATTTGACTGCATTTAGCTGGATATGAGCAGACAGTATGTGTCTGAACACCTCAGAATTCATTCGGCTGCTTCTGTCCTGTGTCACATCATCAATAAACACTAGTGTCCCAGTGCCACTGGCAGCCATGCACGCCCAAGCCATCACACTGCCTCCACCGTGTTTTACAGATGATGTGGTATGCTTTGGATAATGAGCTGTTCCACGCCTTCTCCATATTTTTTTTTTGCCATCATTCTGGTAGAGGTTGATCTTGGTTTCATCTGTCCAAAGAATGTTTTTCTAGAACTGTGCTGGCTTTTTAGATGTTCTTTAGCAAAGTCTAATCTAGCCCTTCTATTCTTGAGGCTTATGAGTGGCTTGCACCTTCCAGTGCACCCTCTGTATTTACTTTCATGCAGTCTTCTCTTTATGGTAGACTTGGATATCGATACACCTACCCCCTGGAGAGTGTTGTTCACTTGGTTGGCTGTTGTGAAGGGGTTTCTCTTCACCATGGAAATGATTCTTCGATCATCCACCACTGTTGTCGTCCGTGGACGTTCAGGTCTTTTTGTGTTGCTGAGTTCAACAGTGCTTGCTTTCTTTCTCAGGATGTACTTAACTGTAGATTTTGCCACTCGTAATATTGTAGCAATTTCTCGGAAGGTGTTTTTTCTGTTTTCGCAGCTTATGGATGGCTTCTTTCACCTGCATGGAGAGGTCCTTTGACTGCATGTAGTCTGTTCATAGCAAAATCTTCCACATGTAAACACCTCACCTCAAATCAACTCCAGGCGTTTTATCTGCTTAACTGATAATGACATAACAACGGACTTACCCACACCTGCCCATGAAATAGCCTTTGAGTCAATTGTCCAATTACTTTTGAGCCCCTGAAATGAAGGGATTATGTTAAAAAAAAATGCTTTAGTTGCCTCACATTCTTATGCAATCTTTTTGTTCAACCCACTGAATTAAAGCTGAAAGTATGCACTTCAACTGCATCTTAGTTGTTTCATTTAAAATTCATTGTGGTAATGTACAGAACCAAAATTAGAAAAAACTTGTCTCTGTCCAAATATTTATGGACCTAACTTTATATATATAAAAAAGTAAAATATTATATCATTCCCAGTAATACGGTGCTGATTCTAAGATGAAGTAAAAAAATTAACACAAAAGATTAAACTTATTGGCACTCACAATAATGCAATATTTGAAGGAGAGATACTGGTGAAAAGCATGCAGTAATAGGATTCCTGCAGTCGGCTCTGGCCTGCTTCGAGAAAGAAAGTGTGTGAGGCATTTTTCCAAGGTACAGGCAGGAGCTATGTGCAGTGCAGTTGCCAGAGCTTTATTCTTTTCTCATGTTCAAAAAAAACGAACATGCATTTGCCAAACATGAGATTCAGTCACAGAGAAACTCTAAATAGCAAACAGTAGCCCCTGACCATGTATTGATCATATGGAGCACATTAACACTTTTTAATAGTCTTCCACTTGTTTCTTCCCATCTTCCTGTCATGTTTTCCCTGTCAGCTGGTTTGAATGGTTTAGCTATTGTCAGCTATGTCAATTCATGGCCTTTGTTTTGAGTAAAATCATGTACTTTGGGATAAACCTCACAGATCACAGTTGCAAACTTCAAATCTTTGGCTACAGTAAGACAAAGAAGCAACACAAATGCTCAAAGCAAAAAAACAGGAAAACAGGCAGAAACTCCTAATGATAAGTTTTCTTGGTAGCACCTTTTAGCATCTTTGCCCCACTAAACAAAGTGAGAGATCAAAGACTAATTTTGGACAAAATTAGGATACTGTGAGCAGGTATATAGGAAAAATAACCAACATAATAGCATCACATGACCAGGAACAGCTGCAACAACAATAGACAAGATGACTGTACCCATGACAAACCCACATAAAATGTTGTCATGTATAAACAAAACACAAATTCCAAATGTCGATGCAGTAAATACATGAATAATAAAAATAATCAACATTAAGAAAAACAAAAGTTATGGCCACTTATTACACTCATTCTTAAGCACTTGCCCTACACACCATTGTGTTCTCCTCAGTGAAGCATATTGAAGAGGCTACCAGACTGCTTCTAGTGGTCTGATTGGTTAAATATTCTAGGTACTGTATTTGTCAGAGTGCTTGGTGCTCTGATTCCTTTGACTGGTTTGCAAAAGCATTTCATAGGCATACTTTCATTGCAACAGACGCTGGAGTTGCTACATAACCTGAGCAGTAACATGTTAGTAGTGGGGTTGGCGTTTTTGTTTATTTTTTTTTTTCTGAACATTTTTAGTGAAGATGTATTTCTCAATATAGAGTGCATGAAAGAATTACTGTTATCTCAGAATCAAGTGAATATTCATTTGGTATAGTGTATATAGTGCATGTATTTAATTGCAGTGATATTAAAAGTAGACAAAACATTTTAAAAGTGAAGTGGGCTTTATAATGGGGTTGCCTTGTGTATTTTCTTTGCATGTTTTTCTCTTGTAATCCAGTTTTTAGGTAGAAAGTTATTTGGAATATCTTCACGGTTTGGTATATACTTGTTATATATGTGTGAGTATATCATTGGAGTGGGATGTGCTGGAGTTGGGACACAGCCCCATTGTCCGAGTTAGGGTTGGTCACTGCCTTGTCTCCTTTCCTGATAAGACACTCTGCAGCTTCCCATGACCATGAATTTGGTTAAGCTGACTAAGAAAACTGATGTGTTGTGCAATGCAAATCATAGAAATTAGATGGTGGAAGCATATGAATACAGTAGTGATGTAACTGTTACATTTGGAATGAATTGGAAATTTCACAAATCAGTCCACAAGGTATATCAAATATACTAGAAGATCATTGATATGACAGAGGTGGAACAACGTTTTTTTTTTTTTAAACCTAGGGTATTCCTGGCATGAAAGGAGAAAAAGGTGAACGAGTAAGTACAAAATTTTAATAAATGTAAATTTATTCTGGGACTGAATATGTTCTTGCTGAGCATTTTTTTAAATACTCTCAGCATTAAGATGCTCATTCTCCTTATTGAGAGATTAACTTATGGAGTTGTGGAATCCAATGTTGTGTGTAACAAAAGTACTTGTTGCTGTAATTAATTATAAAATATTTGTTCCCCTGACAAAATTAATATAGGTCTTCACAGAGTAAACCGGAGTAAAATATGATACAGTAGAGAACAAATTCTTTGCTGCAAACTCCACTGACCTTGGAAAACTAATAGGGATTTTTGAATTTTTGGCTCTAGTAATTATTATTATAGATTTGGCTAATAACTTTATTCAAGTAAAATTACAAGATCAATAATTATTGCAAATGTTTGCATTTTAATTACTTGCAGGAAAGGCATATTTATAGACTTTGCTAAGGGTCTCACCCAAGCAGATGGTAATTGAATCATCAAATTTGTGGCTAAATATTAATTGCCTTAGTTATTACACCATAAGGCCTGAATATTAATGTAAAATATTTTGTATTTTTCTTGATAAATGAATACCTATTCAGGGCGATGTTCAATCCCATTCTGTGGTTCGCTCCATTGCAAGACAAGTCTGTGAGCAGCTCATTCAAAGTAAGTCCTGAAGATGTCAATTGCTTTGGCCTTTTTAATTGGTTAATGTGTCATTTACCCATCTATCAGCATGACTTGTTGTAGAAAGTACAAGCTAGAATTTTTACTTCTTACATTTAATAAATGATCAAATAAGGACCTTATACTCACTGTACTTGATTGATATCACTACTAATTTTCTTTGTTATATCTAGCTGTAAACTCCCCTGTGTATTGTTTTCTCAAGGAATGCCATTAACTGAAGCTGAATTAACATTTAAACATATCTCCACAATGCTTTTTAAGATATCTTGAAAGGTATTTTGAAATATCTTAAACTGAATTGCAGATATCTGAAAATAAGTTTATTTCAGGGTGTCTTAAATGTAGTTTTAGATACTGATCTCAAATTAATTTCAAGATATGTTTAAATGGCATTCTACTCAATTTCAAACATCTAAGACATATTTTAAGATATTATGAAATACAGTAACTGCACAATTTGAGATTTCTAAAATGAAATTGCACTTTAAGATATCTTCAAATGCAGAGAAAAATATTTGCAAGATATCTCAAAATCCACTTGATATAAGTGAATATGCACAGGAATCTAATTTAAGATTTTTGGAAATATCAGTCATTGTCTAACCCGCTTAGTCCTGATCAGGATCGCCTGTGGTGCTGGAGCCTATCCCAGCTACCATAGGGCATAAGGCAGGAACAAGCCCTGGACAGGGAGCCAGTCCATCACAGGGCAAAGACAAACACACATCCCAACTACACATTAAGGCCAATTTAGTATCAATCCACCTAACCTGCATGTCTTTGGACTATGGGTGGAAACCGGAGTACCTAGAGAAAACTCACGCAGACAAAGGGAGAACATGCTTATATATTGTAAGATATACCAAAGTGCCAGCAAGATATTTTTTTATTTCATGTTATCAGATATAAGTTTTAATATAACTTTAAAAAGACAGGTAGTTATTTAGAGATAATGAAAAATCATTTTTAGATATCCATCCATTATCCAACCCACTATATCCTAACTACAGGGTCACCTGGAGCCAATCCTAGCCAACACAGGGCGCAAGGCAGGAAACAAACCCCGGGCAGGGTGCCAGCCCACCGCAGGGTGCGCACACACACACGAAGCATACACTAGAATCACCAGTTCAGCTAACCTGCATGTCTTTGGACTGTGGGAGGAAACCGGAGTACCCGGAGGAAACCCACACAGATACAGGGAGAACATGCAAACTCCATGCAGGGAGGACCTGGGAAGCGAACCGGGTCTCCTAACTGCGAGGCAGCAGCACCACCCACTGTGCTACCGTGCCGCCCCATTTTTCAGATATGTGAAATATGATTATTTTTCAAATACATTCAAGATATCTGATATCTTCTATGCATTTTGAGATATGCTAAATAGACAGGAAATTCCCTTTAAAGAATAAGAGATTTTATCTGAGATGTCTTGATACAGTTTTCAGGTATGTTAAAATGCATGCAAGGTCAAATTGAGATATCTCATGATATTTTAAATATGTTTAATTGCATCTGATATATCTCAAAATGTATTGTAGACATATTAAAATGTAAACTCATGCTTGAGATATCTTAAAATGAATTTCAGATATCTGAAAAGGTGAACTGATCCTGTACAAAAATAATTGTATTGAACAGAATTAAATTGATTCCTACTTGGTGTAAAAACAAATATATAATTTTACTTTAACAGAAATCAAAGCATAGAACATATTGGTCAATTTGTAAAGTAATAATGACGAATTTTGACTATAGGTCACATGGCCAGATATAACTCAATGTTGAACCAGATTCCAAGCCAGTCAGTTTCTGTAAGAGCAATTCCTGGGCCACCAGGAGAGCCTGGTCGTCAAGGACCTCAAGGACCCCCTGGAGAGCAAGGACTGCCCGGAAGACAAGGATTTCCAGGCAGTAATGGTGAGCCCGGCAGACCTGGAGAGAGAGGTATGACATACTATTTAATGAACATTAGAGCAGATGTGACAAGAAAAAGCAATTTAGCACAACAAGCTTGTCAATCCTATTCACCTACAGTACAGGCAAAAGTTTGGACACACCTCCTCATTCAATGTGTTTTCTTTATTTTCATGACCATTTACAGCACTCCATCACTCTCCTTCTTGGTCAAATAGCCCTTACACAGCCTGGAGGTGTGTTTGGGGTCATTGTCCTGTTGAAAAATAAATGATCGTCCAACTAACCTGACTTCTGCACAACACAACTGCTGGTCCCAACCCCATTGATAAAGCAAGAAATTCCACTAAATAACCCTGATAAGGCACACCTGTGAAGTGAAAACCATTTCAGGTGACTACTTGTTGAAGCTCATCGAGAGAATGCCAAGAGTGTGCAAAGCAGTAATCAGAGCAAACGGTGGCTATTTTGAAGAAACTAGAATATAAAACATGTTTTCAGTTATTTCACCTTTTTTTGTTAAGTACATAACTCCACGTGTTCATTCATAGTTTTAATGCCTTCAGTCATGAAAATAAAGAAAACACTTTGAATGAGGAGGTGTGTCCAAACTTTTGGCCTGTACTGTATTTTCTCCAAAAAGATACTAAGCCAAGATTTGAAGGTCCTTAAAGTAATGCTTTCTAATAAATTACTTAATTTATTCTATGTGTCTACGGATCTTTCTGTGAAGAAAAAATTTCCAGCATTTTTGCAAAATTTGTCATTAATTGTTTCCATGTATTGTACAGTATTTGAAAAATGTGTTTTACAGCAACAGCTAGGATTCATTGTACTAATTCCCTTCATAATTTTACACAGTTTAAGGAAATAGAGATTAAGAAGTGATATGATTTAAACTGAAGAGGTTCAACTTCTTCACTCTTTCCTCATAGCTTATATCTCTCATATCCAGAATTAGCCTCGTTGCTCATTTGTGGACTTTCTCAGGCGCTACTACACCCTTTTTGTAATATGGAATAACAATGGAATAATATAAAACTCCTTTGGAAAATAGTGAGAGTTTTAGTATAGTTCAAGTTTACAAATCATAACTCTTTCTGTGATATATAGGATTGATTGCATTTCTGATTGGACTCACTTTTTCTTTCTTTGTCAGTTTTTTGATTGCTATATTATAACACATTTTTAAAGCATTTTTTTAGAAGCATATTAATTAAAAACATGTTTTAAAGAATAGAATGCCATTGAAAGCTCCCTACATACACAAAAAATATTCGTTAAACCATTATTTTGTATGCCATAATGAAACATTGTATCAGTGAATTAAAGAATAGGCTTTTTTTTTATAAGGAAAGCAAACTTTTAGTTGATTCTTATTTATCTTATCAAGTTAATTCACCTTATCTTCAATTCATTTTATATAGAAAATTTTTATTACAGTTCAGAACACTATATACAGGGTGGGCCATTTATATGGATACACCTTAATAAAATGGGAATGGTTGGTGATATTAACTTCCTGTTTGTGGCACATTAGTATATGTGAGGGGGGAAACTTTTCAAGATGGGTGGTGACCATGGTGGTCATTTTGAAGTTGGCCATTTTGGATCCAACTTTTGTTTTTTCAATAGAAAGAGGGTCATTAGACACATCAAACTTATTGGGAATTTCACAAGAAAAACAATGGTGTGCTTGGTTTTAACGTAACTTTATTCTTTCATGAGTTATTTACAAGTTTCTCTTTGTGTACAGCCATTGACATGTCGCAGAGGTTAACATGTGAGGAGCGGATAGAAATTGTGTTGATGTCTGGTGAACGCAGTAACCGGGTAATTGCAGCAGATTTCAATGAAAGACACCCTACGAGACCACCCATCTCCCATGCTACAGTTAGCAAACTGCTTGCTAATTTTCGTGAAACTGGTTCAGTGTTGGATTTGCCAAAATGTGGACGCATGAAAACTGTCCCTAATGAAGAAACATCAGTGGCTGTCCTAGCTTCATTCAGCAAGAGCCCACAGCGTAGCACTCGCCGCATGTCACTGGAGAGTGGCATTAGTCGAACATCCCTTCGGCGGATATTAGCTACTCACAAATGGCACCCTTACAAACTCCAGCTACTGCAGCATCTCAACGAGGATGACCCAGATCGGCGCACTGAATTTGCAGAATGGGCAAAACAAAAATTGGAACAGGACCCTCAGTTTACGCAGAAGAGTTTGTTCAGTGATGAGGCAAACTTTTATGTGAATGGTGAAGTTAACAAACAAAACCACCGCTATTGGTTCTGTCACTAACCCACATTGGATAGATCCCTCCAAGACTGTTGGAACAAAAAAATTGATGGTATGGTGTGGTATTTAGGGTACAAAGATAGTGGGGCCATTCTTCATCAATGGAAACCTCAAGGCCACTGGATATGCGAAATTGCTACATGATGATGTGCTTCCCTCTTTATGCACTGAAGCTGGCACGTTCCCTGAGTTTTTCCAGCAAGATAGTGCACCACCACATTATGGGTGTCAGGTCCGAGCATTTCTAGATGAACAGTTTCCTGGAAAGTGGATTGATCATCGTGGGCCAGTTGAATGGCCCCCAAGGTCTCCCGATCTGACCCCCTTAGACTTTTATCTTTGGGGTCATCTGAAGGCAATTGTCTATGCTGTGAAGATACGAGATATGCAGCACCTGAAACTACGGATACTGGAAGCCTGTGCTAGCATTTCTCCTGCGGTGTTGCTATCAGTGTGTGAAGAGTGGGAGAAGAGGGTTGCATTGACAATCCAACACAATGGGTAGCACATTGAACACATTTTATAAGTGGTCAGAAACTTGTAAATAACTCATGAAAGAATAAAGTTACGTTAAAACCAAGCACACCATTGTTTTTCTTGTGAAATTCCCAATGAGTTTGATGTGTCAAATGACCCTCTTCCTATTGAAAAAACAAAAGTTGGATCCAAAATGGCCAACTTCAAAATGACCACCATGGTCACCACCCATCTTGAAAAGTTTCCCCCCTCACATATACTAATGTGCCACAAACAGGAAGTTAATATCACCAACCATTCCTATTTTATTAAGGTGTATCCATATAAATGGCCCACCCTGTACTTTAACAAATCTATTTTTGTATTTTATTTTATATATACTAACTGTGCTACTCACCTAATATGGATTGAAATCTAAGTAATCAACATAAATCTCAGAATATTCAGTGTTAATGTTTGCAGTGCACCATCTATTGGAATTATTTCGTAATTTCATGTAGTGATAAAATGTTACTGTGTTTTTCATTCCGACAGATGGCACATCACAAACATTTCTAGTAAGCAGTGTTTCTTAGACAATGGGTTTGCGACCCATTTTCGGCCTTGTGAAGTCTGAACTCAGGGTATGCTGAGTTGTGAATCAATAGTACCAAATTGCAAAGGGTTGAGAATGGTTTACAGAATGCCTTGCAGTGGGTCCTTCATGACAAAGGGGATGATGATCAGTGATTCTCTAAGGGGGGCTGATCTTCTGGATGATGCCCCTATGCGCCTTAAAGATACAAAAAAAAGCAAAATTGAGTCATGAGAAAAAAAAGTTTAACACTAGAATTACCAAAGCCTACGAAAAACCTCGTAATCCCAGCTCATCTTAAATTCCTTCGCACCTCTCTGTCAATGTCTTTTGTGTTGTAAATGTGTCGCTCAGAACAAGCAGTAAGCAGCTTGCTGTCCCATCCCCCCGCCCAATTCACAAAGAAGGTTCTCAGTGCTCAGTGTTTATTTTGGAGTGAAGTGCTAGAGTTGTAGAGGGTAAATAATATATCATCATTTGGAATGCATGCATTTCTTGTGCGTTCCGTGTCTACAACAATCTATGTAAACACATCATTAAAACAAATGTTTTCATATTTTAGTAATAATTGACAAAATATAGACATGAAGTGTATAATGTCCAAATATCAAATAAACACTTTCACAAAAGGTGCAAGTATAACAAAACAACTGTGCTTTTGTTCAAGAATATAACCAAAGAAAAAGAAAGCAGGTTAGGTTAAGTTCTTTATTTGAAAACAGTGTCAGATCTTGTGCATGAATGAGACTGGGAAAACTGTGGATGTGGGTATGAGTGGTGTGTGTGACCGAGAATGATTTTTTTTTTATTCAGTTTTATTCTTGACTGTTCCTGCTCACACTGAATTAGTATGCACCTTATGGTCCATGATGTCAAAGCCGCACTGACAAAAAAGAGACATATAGGTGTATATGACATTTGGAATAATTCATTTTATGACCTGTATAGTCCATCCGTCCATTATTAAACCCGCTATATTCTAACTACAGGGTCCTGGGGTCTGCTGGAGCCAATCCCAGCCAACACAGGGCGCAAGGCAGGAAACAAACCCCGGGCAGGGCACCAGCCCACCGCAGGACCTGTATAGTACTTTTCAGAAAACGTTGCACTAATGCAACATTATATTCATTTGCATACCTTCATGCGGTTGTAGTCATGACGTGTTTGTTTTTTTTTTCCCGATCTTGCCCAGTCTCCACATTTTGGTGCATGGTGGTGTTTCTTTTTTACTCCGGGAGATGCAGAGGACAGAATAGTACAGAGAGGTCAGTTCCACGGTATATACAATCATCAAAGTAAAATGTTAACAGTTCCCACACACCCAAGGACCATCCTTCCTACATTTACGACATATGTACCTGTTGCAAAGTACAAATCTCTCAACGACAATGAAGTTCGTCTGCAAGGTGAGTCATGAACACTCTTCTTTTTCAGCTGGAAATTACAGGGAATTCTCTGATGTGGTAGGATAAAAGCTGACACACAAATGTGGGTTTGAATGCATATGAGCTGTATAAGGCATGCACACATTATACACTTCATGTCAACATTTTGTCATTTATTATTACTAAAACATGAAAAACATTTTTGTTTCAATGATGTGTGTACATAGATTGTTTTAGACACGGAATACACATGAAATGTATGTATTCCAAATGACAATATATTTTTTACCCTCTACAGCTCCAGCACTTCACTCCAAAATAAACACTGAGCACTGAGAACCTTCTTTGCAAATTGAGCTGCAGCGGTGGGCAGGGGGATGGGACAGCAGGCTGATTGCTGCTTGTGCTGATTGACACATTTACAACACAAAAGATGCTGATGGAGAGGAGTGAAGGAATTTCCTTCGGTAAATTCAAGGCTTCGGTAATTCTAGTGTTAACAATCACTGCTAGTAGCAAAATGCATTGCATTTTTCGTTCCAACAGATGGGACATCACAAACATATTAATAAACACATTGCATTTTTCATTACAACATAACCAGCATCACAAACATTGTAATAAAAGCATTGGATGTTTCAGTTCAATAGATGGAACATCACAAATACTTCTAGTGTTAAAATGTATTGCATTTTTCATGCCAACAAATAATGCATCCTGAACATTACCTATTTTATGAATACCATATAAAATGGCATATAACCAGAGACATGTCCTTTTTTTGAAAGTGGATAATTTAGTTAGATGCTATGCTGAACTCAAATACACCAAGCAGTATACATGCATACCTGTATCTGTAGAGCCATCTATTGATCTTTTCAAAAATAAGTATATTTTTTCTTTGAAGAAGAATTTAAAAATCCTTATAGTAATACCATAAGCAAATAGGTTGAATTTGAAATTTTGTTGGAATACAACAAAGGTTTGTTACTTGTCTATCATGGGTGATGATAATGCACTCTTTTCAATAGCTGTTGAAAAGTAATTGAACAATCTCACAAGGTGCTCTAGCTGAACTATACTAAAGTAATGAGTCTTCTGTGTTAATTTAAATACTGAGGGAGGAGTCATTGTAATACTGGCAGGTAAAAAAATTGAGATTTTTAAAGTCCCAATAATCAAAAGTTCTGTATTCTACTGTATATTGAGAATTAATAAAGATTTTATGTGGTTAATTTTCTGATTGTAATTTTTTTTCACTAGAACAAGGGTCCTCAGTTATGTCACTGGAGGGTCACAGTGGCTGCAGGTTTTCGTTCCAAACAGTCTGGTAATCAGAAGCCAGACCTAGCAGATAATGACACTTAGTATTTAATTAAATGGCTTGTTAGTGTTTTCATTTTTCCAAGATAAATGTTTATAACATTGTACATTATTATTTTCTGAGAACATGATCCATATGTTCTCTGGAGCAGACCTGTACCTCTTGGTTCTTTCTTTCTTTTTCTTTTATTTAAAAACATTTGATTAACACAGATATTTCATTATACAGTACATACATTTAGATTAAAATAGAAGCATGTTAGCTGGAGAGCTGGTAGTTCCTTTGTCCTTTGTCATTTGCATCTCATTAATAACTGATGGCTGGTTAAGGGTACAGTCAACAGTTAAAACTTAAATGCAGTTGTTTAAAAGTAAAATGGGCAATTAAGGGTTCTGAATCTTAACAAGCAGATTAACTAAAATTAAGTCTGAAAATGTTTAATGGTTTTGTAGTAAATGAACAGGTTCTAATTAACAATTTGGTTAAAGTGAAAACCTGCAGCCACTGTAGCCCTTCTGGATGTATTTGAGAAGCCATGCTCTCATGTATTGATATAATTAAGTTGAAGGGTGTGAAGTTATTCACAACATTAAGTGACAGAAGTATATTTTTTAATTGACAAAAGAAAAGCTAATATAAAGACACAAGTCCTGAACTTCACAAGTACTGAAGTTTCAGATTTTCTGATTATACAGTATTTATGGTGACACCAGTTTTGAGACTTTTGTTCATGTAACATGACTGGCATCAATAGATGTATTTATTCCTGCCAAAATAAAACTTTTATTTGTTGATTGTGTCTGAATACAAATTATTTTTGCTAAACAGTTACCTAGAATTTAAAATCAATCATGGTTACAGGAGAGTCACATAATTATTATATGTCAAAATATCTTTCACACTAAAGAAATTAAAATGTGCATGTATTCTTTAAAACATCATCTTGGTTTAAAACAGTATTTATCAACAAAATATTCAAATGTTCTGTTTATTTAAAAAGGGACACCAGGGGAAAAAGGAGAAAGAGGAATACCAGGTATTGGCATACAAGGACCCAGAGGACCTCCTGGACCACCAGGTACATTACATTGTAAAATGAACTACACATAAGTACTTGTTTAAAATTCTTTATAGTGCATTATTAATGCGAATAGTACAATACCATGTATTTGAGGGATAAAATAAGGTCTCATACTGTTTTACTGTTCAGTTTCATGGGTGGCACAGTGGTTAGTGTTACTGCCTCATGGATCTAGCATCCACCAGTTTTCACCCACGTCTCCAGGAACATGTTTGATAGGATAATTGGTTCTATATTCGCCCCATGTGAGTTTGGGTATGGTTGTGCATGGCCAAGGAATTTACATAAGTAAAGAGAAATTTACATAAGCATGTGTTGCATGTATTATTATTATTATTATTATTATTATTATTATTATTATTATTATTATTATTATTATT
>JANRMT010062842.1:33821226-33839911 GCA_026402145.1 Polypterus bichir lapradei
TTATTATTATTATTATTATTATTATTATTATTATTATTATTATTATTCTCTTGCAGGATTTGAAATCTAAACTTTTGGAATCTATTTACATCTACCAAAAAGTTAAACCAGTGTTATTTTTGCAAATTTTTAAAAGGCCACAGACTATAAGAGTAAGAAATTTTCTGTTAAAACAGTAATTTTGGCAGTATTGATAGTCTGATAGGCTAGTACAAAATTTTCTTTTATAGTGACTTTCAATAGAAGTTTAGTGAAAATCTCTCACCTAGTATTATTAAAGGCTCTTTGTGGAAAAAAGATAGGGATACATTGCACAATTAAAGTACACAGTGACAAAAATATGTAGAACAAAAGATGAGGGTTGTGCTTTGCTCATACAGGCATATCAAGTTGCATAATGTAGGACTTTTACACAGAAATTGTGGCTTTTTCTCTTCTAATTTTGACTGTAATTAAGCACATCCACATATTTGATAGATATTTACAATACTGTTAGGGCAGTTTACTTTTTTTCTGGGAACTGCTGGCCATGCTTCCAAGGGTTTTTCTTCATGAGTTAAACTACATACATTCAATTAAACTGCAATTTCTGATAAGTCAGGATAGTACTATTTGTTTTAGGGCCTATAGATTTCCTTGTAGGAAGTAATCATTTGCTGTTTCTCTTCTGTGGATGCTTGCACTTTAACTATTTCCCCTTTGAATACAAGTTGTGTGCCCATGCAGCTTGATAAAATTTAATAAACAGATCGCAGTTTTACTAAAGAACCATCCATCCATCCATCTATTATCTAACCCACTATATCCCAACCACAAGGTCATGGGGCCTGCTGGAGCCAATCCCAGACTGCACAGGGCGCAAGGCAGGAAACAAACCCCGGGCAGGGCGCCAGCCCACCGCAGGGCACACACTTGGGACAAACCATTTTTATGAATTCTGTGCACTGCATACAATATGTGTGATGCTAGATACAAAAAAGAATTTTATCTTAATTTTATATTTATCAGTGGTGCAATGGTTAGCTATGCAGCCTCACAGATCCAGAATCATGGAATTAAAGACTGGCCTGGGTACCACTGTGTGCAGTTTCCATATTCATTGTGCATACCACACCCATATTAAATGTGTTCACATATAATGCAAAAGTACCTACAGCTGTCTGTTTGCATGTAACAACTCAGCTCTTGTTGAAACTTGGCTCACCTAATTCTTCAAGGAATTTTTGGGAAAGTTCATGTTTTGTTGAGATATCATGAATATAGCATGGTATACATGTTTTTCAAAGCCTGCTATTAAAAAGCATTGACACATTTTCAAACTCTTCTGTCATAAAATTGAGAAACATTCTTTGAGGCTAAAATTACCAGAAGTTTACAGTTTTAAATTTACTTTGAGAGAGACTACTTCAACTTGTGTTTTTTTTTATAATTTCCTTTTTGACTTGTTCAGCATCCGCTCCTGATAGCAGTAACAGTATCTCCTGAACAGTTGTTTGCGCTTCAATGACTTGTGCTTGATATGCAGTCTGTAGAAGTAATATCTGCAGCAGTGATGTGGCAATGTGTAAACCTTTGTCAGAGCAGCGCACTTCTCTTCAGCTTGAAATCATAGTGGATAAGTGACACAATGTTTATGATTGTAAAAAATGAAAACAACTTTTATAGAAATGACTGAAAGTGGGAACACGCCCCTAACCATGGCTCAGTGTCACTTTTTATCTACATTGAATAGATGTGTACTCTGTTATACTAAAAACAACTGAATTGTCTGCAGATCATAATGATTCTGTTTTTCTCTGACAGTATAATTTTTCAGCAAAGTACCTCAATGATCTGCTATCTATCACTGACAGATGCATGTAACAATTTTATCCTGAGATTTCAACAAGGATTTTAAATGTTACTTCTTTCAAAAATTCTATATTTAAAAATTGTTAACTAGAATTAGTCATTTTCCCTCCACAACCAGCAACTAAGAATATCACATCAATCAATGTAATTTTTCATAAATTAAGATTTCCTACTTATGAAAAGTATGTTAGTCACCACAAGACTATCTTTGGTTTGTTTTTAACAACATGATATTACAAAATAGTATTAAAAACATTTTATGCACTGTTTTAATAAAAATGTTGTTTATTACAGCTATTTTTTATATTTATCTGCCCAGTTATTACACTCGCTTATCCAGAGCAGGGCTGCAGGGAATCTAGAGCCTGTAATAGAAAACATTAGGCTCAAGACAGAAAGATCCCTGGACAACTCAATACAGGGTAAACACACCAATACATTGTGTACTTACACATGCACCCACATTAATTATTTCATCCATGCAAGGCCAGTTTAGGGTATGGGAAGGAATTGACTTCACAATGCAAATTCTAAAATACTGTACTGCATCATTGTAAATTTATTGGGGTACTGACTTCCAAACTAAGAGGAGCTTGGTGTAACTTCAAATTTTTTTATGAATACTGAAGGAATCAATACAAATTTAAGCTAATATATTTTCCATTTTATTTTCACCTAGTGATTAAGAGTGACTGTGTTGTGTCCATCATATTAATCATTGTCCTTTTTAAAATATAACGTCAAACATTTGAAATAACATTATCACCAGCTTTGTTTGCCTGCTATATATATGTAGCACTGCCACTTTAAGTATCATTTGAATTTGTGTGACTGCCATAATTGGCCTTTCAGTGTGTTATTTTTAGGTAACAGGGTCTATGTAAAAAAACATTTAATTTTGTTATTTAAGACTGCACTTTATGCCCAATATTAACATGAAGACTCCAGAGAAGACATAGTATGAATCATCATTTCAGATTATTTCAAAACATTTGTTTGAATCATTTATTTGAAGCACTTTTAAATAAGTCAGAATAATCACAAAATGTAATAGTAATGCTTTTTTTAGAGATTATTCATGATATCTGCAAATGCACATTAACAATTACTTACTGCTTATTAGAATAGCTCAATCTACTATAGAATGCCCCGTAGGGGATGGGTAGGTAGTTGGAGTCTAAGTCTCCAGAACTGTTACTCTGGCGGACTTGTTTTCTGACTTTGAGTTATAACTAACCATGGATCTTTCAGAGATTTTATCTTCTGTAGAGATGCTGTTGAATGAACTTTTTGTTTTCCCCTCTTCTGTTGTCAACTAGCCATTATTCAATGATATTAATGGGCATATATTGTTGGGTTCTATTTATGTTAATTAATTTGGGTTTTCTTTGTGTACTGTATGTACATTAATCTACTGTATATCTTTATGTGTAATTTTTAAAGTTTGTAATTGTATTTTACCTATGAATTTGTTGCTACGCTGTGGAGATTGCCTGTAGTGAAGAGCCTTATACAAAAATCAAAATTGAATTGACTGAATTGAATTACTAGCCTATTTATTTTTTGTTGATAGGACCACCAGGAGAAGGTCGTCCTGGTAGTCAGGGACAGCCAGGAGCACCTGGCAATCAGGGAACACCGGGACGTCCTGGAAGCCCTGGTCCTACAGGATCAGCTGGTCCCCCTGGATATTGTGATGCTTCATCTTGTGCTGGCTACAGTGTAGGAGGTATGATTAAGCTATATATCTTTTTTCTAAAATTTATGAATTTCCAGATCCATGTTAATTTTGTGTTTTTTTTTTTTGGTTATTTTTTTTTAACTTTATTAATCCTGAAGGAAATTACTTGGTTTTCGCATACCCCTTGGGGTTAGAGCGCAAGGTCAGCCATTGTACAGTGCCCCTGGAGCAATTGAAGGTTAAGGGCCTTGCTCAAGGACCCAGCAGAGTAGGATCTCTTTTGGCATTGTCTATGCATGGTAAAAAAAAGTGCTTTACAAAACCTATTTACTTTCCTAAATGATACCGTGATGACTCCAGAGTCTTTATTTAAACAAAGAAACGCACTACCACAATAGAAGTTAGGTCCTTTATTTACAATTCTCCTAGCTGAAAAGATGTAGAAAAATGTTCTCTCAAACACAATATGTCTTATGTGTTGGGTGCACTAGAGTCTAAACAGAAGAAGTTAGTTTCTCTGTTTCCTGGGACTGCTTATCTAGTTTTGTCTCACAGTCACTGTACTGTTTGTCCCTGCCTATGAAAGTAAGATAAACAATAGTTATAAAAAAACAAACATATATATATATATATGTTTATTTTTATATATTTTTTTTTTTTTTTTATTTATATATGTAAATGGGGGCAAAACAACAACAACAACATTTATTTATATAGCACATTTTCATACAAACAATGTAGCTCAAAGTGCTTTACATGATGAAGAAAGAGAAAAAAGACAAAATAAATAATTAAAATTAGGGAACACTAATTAACATAGAATAAAAGTAAGGTCTGATGGCCATGGAGGACAGAAAAAACAAGAAAAAACTCCAGACGGCTAGAGAAAAACATAAAATCTGCAGGGGTTTCAGGCCATGAGTCCGCCCAGCCCCCTCTAGCTACCTAACATAAATGACCTCAATCAGTCCTCATTGTATTCAGTGTACATCTGAAAACGCAGTATTGTCATTTTGGTGAGAATGGAGATAAATATGTTTTTTTGAAAAGGATCCTCTAATTGTGCTCTGATTGGTTTGTGCTTATTTTGTGGCTTTTCCCTGATAGGATCCTGCTCATTACAACAGCTCATTCCCTAACTTGTAACCCTTCACGGATGAAAAATATAGCGGGTCTAAAATAATTGTTTTTTTAATGTTATTTGTTGGGCTGTATACCTGTATGCATTTTGTAAAATTTGAATGATCCATACATGCGCAATAAACAAACTACTTACCGTCACCACAGAGTTGCGATAAGTGTTGTGGCTGGCGGCCTATTTAATGACAACTACAAAAGTTCAACTGTACATCTCAGTAGTTTGTTCCAACTGTTAAAATAAAGATGTGCTTCCTGGGTTCAGTCCTAAATGCACTTCCTCTTAATCTCCACTACTGTCATCTAGTACGCAATTCAGAAAGAATTGAAAGAATTCATCTGGGTTATACTTTACTTCACCAGCCCCTTTAAAAAAATTTAAAGACCAGCATTAGGTCCAGACATAGTCTCCTCTGCTTGAGACTAAGCAGGTTTAATTCTGAAACTGAGACAGATGTGTGGGAGGGACTGAGACTGATGTGATGACGTACTGATGTCATCTTTGCAAACGAGAGAGAAGCATCTGAGAGTTGCCAAGAGTTGTTGTTTTTTTTCCTGTGTTGTGAAAGTTAATTAAAAAATGCATTTTGCTCCCGCAAACTTGAGGTTTGGTTGCTGCTAAGGAGCCATGCGGGAATTTTTAAAGCTGTTTTTCCTTCCAGAAGTGTTTTTTGCTTTTATTTTTGCCTGCTCAGGAGAAAAAGCAGGTGGCTGCATTTGGAAAAGCTAATTGTTACTTGTAACATGTAGTTGCACTTGTTATTTGTATTCAAACTAATGTCTGTGAGGCAGGGCAATAAGCTGCAGCTTTAAGTAAATAACTGGTGTCGTAGCAACAAATTGTTAGTAAGTAATAGAAACAGTGATTAATTAATGGGAAAAAGACTGTGGCTAACTCAGCAGTAAGGCGGAAGACTCACCTAAAGTGAGATGAAAGGTAGACCAGCTATGCAAGTCTTGCTGAAGTTTTTCCATGCAGCCAACAAAATTTTGTTGATGAAGAGCTTTATGTTTACTTGTGATGTTTACCCCTAGATATTTAAACTGATGTGCAATGATAAAAGGGAAGGTGTCCAATCTAATATTGTGTGCTAGAGAGTTCACTGAAAAGAGCACACTTTTATTCAAATTAACTTTGAGTTCAGAAATCTTTTGAAATTATGCTAGTGCTGTTAGGACTGCATGTGCAGTATTTTGTGGATCTGATATCTATAGTACCATATCATCTTCACATAGTGATATGTTCTTTTCTAGTCCTTCTCTGATAGATTAGACTAGATTTAGGATAGAATAGAGAGTATAAAGGTGATTGAACCACTAGGGTCAAGTGACCATCAATTACCCAATTCTCAATGTTTTGGAAGAGTGCAGATGCAAAGACTAAAACTTTTAAGTCCTCATTTTATAGCTTTTTTTTTCTCTATAAAAGACAAGCAGGAGTTAAGTTACAACTTTAAATAACGTATTATTGGTAATATTCATAAAATAATAACAATAAGCAAAGTATTTGTGAATATTGGCAACCATACAACCTGATAAATGTTGATGTGTAGTTTCAGGCAGCTACTTGCAGTTACTTTAAACCTTTCTAGTTAAGTCATCATTTTATGGCCTTCTTTAGGACAGGCTGCATGCCTGTCTCAATATTTCTGCCGAGCTGTGCTTCTCAGTGTGGTTTTCTTTTTAGTACATGGTGTGTGACATGCTACTTCAGAGAGAAAGAGGGAGGGGTAAAGCAACCGAATTTATATATTTGTGGTCCAAATTCTTACACCAATGGGGCATTGTGCTACAGAGAATGGCTTCTGGTCCAAACCAATCCCAAACAGCCATACTTCAGACCAATGGGGCACACAATACCTTTCACACCTGCCCCCAAAACCATTTGTTGAGCTGATGCTTGCCAGCTAGGTAGTCTGGCTTTCCTTTGGGTGTTGATTGAGAGAGCCCTGCAGAGAAATCACTTGCCAAGCTGGTTTTAGGCACTTTCCCCCACCATGTCATAAAATTACAAAGACTCCATCCTAAAAAGGGGGGGAGGGGGGGTCTTAAACATCAAACCATTGCTGTTCTTATCAATGATATAACACTAATATTACATTGCTTTGTCTAAGATACAAATAAAAACATATAAAATATTTATCAACTTATATACAAAATTTCACACCACAACAGAAAAGTAATGCGTAGATTAAATAGGCTGAAATCAAACAAATCTCTAGGACCCAAGGTTATTATAGTTTTGCCTTTTTATATTAGTTTTTATTTCTATATTTTTTCTGACCTTACTCGGAAATTCAGTTTAGTTTTAGTTTTCCTTCATTGTGTATTTTTAGTTTTAGTTTAGTTTTTATTTCACAAAGGTATTTCTATTTTATTTTTATATATATTAGTTTCAGTTTTAGTTTTAGTAATTATGGCATGGAGCTCCTATGGAGTTACTTTTGTGTCACAATCAGACAGAACTGCACACTTAACAGATTTGGATATGAGTTTAATGTTAGTGGAAGCTTACTACACTGCCTAGTTTACTATCTGGTTTTGTTTTTGTCTAATAAAAACAAACATAATCAAAACTAGACACTGAATATGAACAATTTTACACAATTTTATAATTTTTAAAATATTTTCTCATGAAAATCACAAGGGCTTAGGAAGAACAGGACTGTTAGGCTTGAGTCAGTGTGCAGAACCCACCTCGCTGTATTGAGGGAAACAAAGAACAACCAGCATGTAGTGTCAAGGTTAGGGGTGGTGAGTCTTGAATAGCCCACCATAAGAACAGTAAACCCATAATGAGCAGAGCAGGAGCAGGTAATAAGAGTATGGACAGGCACAAAACAACAGAGACAGCGTCTGAGATTAAGAAAACATATACATTATCTAAACCTGTTTATCCAGAGTAGGATTGCAAAACTTACAAGGGTTAAAGACTAACGGCAAGAATATTCATTCAAAAACTAAAACTAAAAATATTTTAGTAAATTATTATTTTATTTCAGTTAGTCTTTCCAGCTACTTTAATAGTTTCGTTAAGTTTTAGTTTTTAATTTTGGCTTTGTTAATTATTTTATTTCAGTTTACGAAAATGTTTTTTTAATAATAGTTTCAGTTTTGATTTTAGTTTTCATTAACTATAATAACCTTGCTAGGACCAGATAATATTTACCCTCAAGTTCTTAAGGAGGTTAGCAAGTACATATGTAAACCCATGATGCATATTTTAGGAAGTCACTGTGCACTTGGGAAATTCTGAAGGACTAGAAAATGGCAATTAATATTCTTTTCAAATATCATCCCATTATATAGAAAGGGTGACTGGGCAGATCCAAGCAACTTTAGGCCAGTAAGTTTAACGTACATTACTGTACATCATTAATGGAAGGAATTATTAAGGATAAGATTGAGCAACGCTTGGCAAGAACAGGAGGTTTACTGAACAGTCAGAATGGGATGTCATGTTTTACAAACATGCTGGAATTATGTAAGGAGCAACAAAAGGGTAAGAACAAAGTGTAGCATACGATATTTTTTATTTTGACTTTCAGAAAGCATTTGATAAGATGCCACATGAGAGGCTGGCCATCAAACTAACAAGTGAGAGTTCAAAGTGATGTTTGTAGATGGATGCAAAATTGTCTCAGACACAGGAAGTAGAGGGTTATGGTGCGTGGAACCTTATCAGAATTGGATGATGTTAAGAGCGGTATTCCACAGGGGTCAGTGCTAGGGCCACTGCTATTTATAATATATATAAATGGTTTGGACAGGAATAAAAGTAAGAGTCTGGTTAACTTTACCAAGACAGGTGGATTGGCAGATAGATAATCTGGAGTCAGTTGAATCATTATAGAGGAACTTGGACAAAATAACAACCTTCTGCAGATTTATGTCAGTTGAAATTTAATATCAGTAAATGTGAAGCATTAACATGTATAAAGTAAAAATTGTAGGTTTGAATACACAATGGGAAGTCTGAAAATTCAAAGTACATTTTATGAGAAGAATTTAGGAATCATAGTGGACTCTACGTTTCAACTTCTTGACACTGTTGAGAAGCCATTAAGAAGGCTAAATGTGTATAGCACAGTGTACAGTACAAGTCCAAGAGGATTATGCTCAAGGTTTATAACCCACTGGTGAGGCCATATCTGGACTACTATATGCAATTCTGGTCTCCAGGCTACCAAAAGAACATAGCAGCACTAGAAAAAAGTCCAGAGAAGACGACCTTGCTGACTCCAGGGCTACAGGGGATGAAGTATGAAGAAAAATTAAAAGAGCTGAGTCTTTTCAGTTTAAGCAAAAGAAGATTAAGAGGAGACATGATTAAAGTGTTTAAAATTATTAAGGGAATTAGTAAATTGGATTGAGACTGTTATTTTAAAATGAGTTCATCAAGAACACGGGGACACAGTTGGAAACTTGCTAAGCATAAATTTTGCACAAGCATTAAGAAGTTTTTCTTTACACAGAGAACCATAGGCACTTGGAACTAGCTACCAAATAGTGTAGTAGACAGTAGGACTTTATGGACTTTCAAAACTCGACTTGATGTTTTTTTGGGTTTTTTTTAGAAGAATTAAGTAGATAGAACTCTCGAGCTTTGTTGGGCCAAATGGCCTGTTCTCGTCTAAGTTATTCTAATGTTCTCCAAGTCTGTCAGAGTAGGATGTGTTGTTACGTTCTGAGTTGGTCTCCTCTGCACATATTCAAATCTTGTAGTGTCTTTCTTATAGTATGGTGAGCAGAGATTTATAACACATGCATATGCAAAAAATGTGGTTTGAAATGAGTGTATGTAGCTTTGGATGCAAATATCTGGACTGATAAGTGAAAACCTGATAGGATAACTTGAGCATATTTAAAGACAACTTCCTTACGCAAAATTTCGGAGAAACTGTGAAATGATGACACTGTTGATCAAGTACAGAAATGCAGACAGATGTTGCATGCAGCCACAGAAATGACTCACATATATAATAATTCATATCACAGAGTCATTATTAGAATGTGCGTTGACGTGACAAATGTATTACACTTCAAAAGTGATAAAATACAGTTTGAACATCATAATTATCTCCCGTTTAAAAAGGCCAATGCTTCATATTTGCACTGAAGAACTTTTTGTTTTTTCAACAGTTTATATCAGCTACTTTTTGTCACTTCTCAGGGAACTGGCCAACTTAACCCCATCATTCTTATTGTACTGGAAGCCATTAACCAACCAGTGAGGTACTACATCCAGTTTTTGTATGGTGTGAGTGTACATACATAAAACAGTACATGTCTTTGCCAACATAAAAAAAACAATTTGTAGTAGTGTGTGGTTCGCCTAATGTTGTCAGATCACTTTGCTGCACTCATATTGCAATAAGGACACCTAGCGAGAATGAAGTTGCTTTTGTTAAGCAGTTACATTTAACACACAAGTTATCTGTGATGCCAAGGTAACACTGACAAATGTTTTGGCTCAGTGGCCTGGGTTAACCTGTGATTCATTTACTTTGAGGCAAAGTGGCTGGCTTGTGCGTAAGGTAACTAGCTGAACCCTCAGTTTTTTATATGACCTGTACCATTCATTGTAACAGCAATCATGTCATCACCAGTGCCAGGTGATAGTGACTGTTTACTCAGGCACTGGCACCTTATGCCTTTCTCAGACCCCTGGAACCTAGAGGTGAGGTAGTGTAATCCCTTGCATAATCTTGCGAGCTCAGTTGTGAAGTGCAGCCAAATACTTTTGAATACAGGTGGTGGGGTCTTGATACATCAGGAGGGATGCTGCTGTACCATCCAAAGAAGTTCTGCAGCACTGTGATTGCATATGCATTAGGATAATTGGCATGCTGCCTATGTGGTTGTTTCAGGGCAGAAACTGGGTGGGGATCAAGACAACTTCATTTACACACATTTACAAGATGATTATAATTTATAAAGGAAAATTGCATAAAAATGTGTGTACACCAGGTTTTATAAATCTGTTTATTTTTTTGGCATACAGATTTTCCTGTTTTTCAGCGTACTCATTTTTTCACCCTCAAATCCACATAAAGATCTATAAATGAGACCATATAGCTGCACACAATTTGCCAGATGTAGTTTCAATAGTGCACTGTATAATCTGAGCAGCATGTTCTTTGATTTATTTTCAACAATTTTTACAATATAATGCAACATTTTGTTTGTTGTTTTTTTCTAATAGAGCTGAGCATTGTTTAGATGATTAAAATGTGTCAACATAATCCCCTGTATCCTTTTCAGAGGTTGCTTACTTCAGCTCCCTATCTCCGATGTTATATTTATAATGGACCTTTTATTTGCCAGCGTGTAGCAGTTTGCATTTTTCTGTGTTCACCTGCATTTTTCAAGTGTTCGCCCAGTTCTGAAACTGGTCAAAGTCTTCTTGAATTGTTTTTGCTATCTCCTGTCTGTAATTCCCCCAGTTTTTGTATCTTTTGCAAATTTCACAAGTTTACTAATTGTGCCGAAATCTATGTCATTGATATAAATTAGAGAAAGTAACTGTCCCAGGACACACCCTTGAGGGACTCCACTGATGAACTCACTCCAAGTGGCACACTCTCTTTTTATCTGCACTGTTTGTGTCCTGCCTCTTAATTAATCACTTTGATAAAAAAGTGATGATTTCTAGCAAAAATATGAACATTGCTGGGTGATCCTAACCTTTGAATGCAAGTATGTAGTGTGAAACCTAACTCGGCACACCAGACACAGAGGCACAAGTCCCAGCACTACACAGACTTTATTTACAGTTTCAAATCACTACACAGCACACAGTGCTGCTCCTTGTCTCTTCTGCCTCCACTCCTCCCTCAAGCTTCGTCCTCCACCTCCTAGCTCTGGCTTCCTGAGTTGTGGCAGCTGTCCCCTTTTATAGAGCACCCGGAAGTGCTCCAGCTGTTCCATGATCTCCTTCCAGGTGCACTTTCTGATGGGATGGCAGCCCTGAAGAGGAGGGCTCAGCCGTTCTGCGTACGGGCCCTTGCAGGGTTGAGTATCCCTGCTCCGTGGCACTGTAGCAAATTGGGGGGGTGCCCTCTGTTGTCCCGAGGGAAGTATTTCCCTGTGCAAGCTCCTTCCCCCAGTCCATCCCCTACGTGTTTCAACCAGGTAAGAATCCCAGCTGCGCGTTACAGTATATATTTGTAGGAGTAGAGTTAGGAGTGGTGAGCCTCCTGGGCTTAGGCTATTGTTTGGGCCCTACCTAGGTGTTTTGTGGAAAAAAAAAACGTTCCTCCATCTTTAAAGAAGGCAATTACAGAGTCTAGATGAGAATGCAGAGCATTTCTTTATTTACAGAGATTATGCATAAATTTCTCAGTCCATGGAGTTGAGCAATCAATAATACAATTCATTTGCTTTTATACTTTTCATTACTGTTCTCTAACATATAACATCATCTGACTCTTAATATCCATAATATGCAGAACTTTATTATTCAATCCAATCAACTAGTGCCACTAGTATTTTCTGACTCCTGTCGACTCTCCCATTATCTCAATGCCACCTTGTTGATATGGGTGTTTTGTGCTATTGATCTTAGCACTGCTTCGTGGGAAGGGTGTTTGGGCTTTCCGATTAGTTTATTCTCGCTTTCATGAGGGGTGTTTCTTACTCATTTACCTCATTCTAACCTTGGAAATTCAAGCTGCTGGTTTCTCTAAGGTAAGGTACACCTCATGTGCTCAAGCTTTTATGTTTAGTTAACTAACCCTGGTTACCTTCAGTCCTTTTCCTCATGCTTTACAGTAGTAATTCACTGTTACAACTTCATATAAGTATATACTTGTAGTAGATTGTAAAAGATTATATATTAACTAAAAATTACATAGGTGTCCTAAGGAAACTACAGATAAACTAGTAAGTAATGTCAAAGATTAGAAATCGCCTTAGTGATAGGGACTAGACACTACACAGGAGCACAGCAAGTATTGGAAGAGCATATAATAGGTGTATGGATGGCAACAACAAAACAAAAACATCATCTGAGATTATGAATGATATAGAGAGACAGGAACAAAGTATGCAGTGCCAAAGTTTAGAGTTATTTTTGATAGCAAAATTTGCCATGTCAAATACTAAACAGAAAAGTATTGTCCATTTCAGTTATCTATTTTAAGCAAGAAAGAGAGAGCTGGAAAGAAGGAGTCAGTGATGTCAGAGTTTACCATTTGTGCCATTTGTGATCATAAATCAAGGTAAATAACATTCGATCTAGTTTTTATATAAGTAACATATAAATATTTTATATAAAGACCATCACAAAACTTTATCACAAACTGGACTTTGCACAATATCTTGGTGAGCTCTGTAAGCCGTGCTGTTTCGTTGAAGGACAGGTGTGGGGCATACTGACTGGCAGGTTGACACACAACCTGTTGCTGCATCCAAACAGTGCCATCTTTCGTCTTTGCACCTGGTGCAGCTGCATTATTCTTGTATGTGAGTGGACATTTCTTGTGGGGAGGGCTTCTCTTTCTCTGATGTAGAACCCTCATCCTCATCTGAGTTCACCTTTGTTATAGCACATCTTTATTTGAAAAGAGCAGTGTCAGATCATGGAGAGTGTGAATGCAACTGAGAGAATAGAACTGAATTAAAAACAAAAACGCTAACCTTTACAAATACCATACATTTACACCGGCTGTTACAGACTTAGATCAAATATATGTCTTTATTGTATAATAGTAACAATAAGGGCACCTCACTACTCAAAATGTTAATTCTGAGGAGAGACCAGGATAGAAACTGTGACCTGTAGGTTAAGAGTCAGCAGGTCTTACTGCTGTACTACCAAAGCAGTTGTGTCGACAAGCTACACTAACCCGATTTCTTTTTCTTTGGTTATATTCTTGAATAAAAGCGTACTTGTTTTGTTATACTTGTTCCTTTTGTGAAAGTGCTTACTTGATATTTGGACACATTATACACTTAATGTCAAAATGTTTTCATTAGTACTAAAACATGAAAAAAAGTTTGTCTTTTAAGTATGTGTTCCATATTTCTTGTATTTCCTGTCATCCTACACTTACATAGATCTTTGTAGACACAGAACACACATGAAATGCATGTTTTCCAAATAATATTTTATTTAGCCTGTACAGCTCCAGGTACCTCACTCCCAGATAATCAAGGCTTGAGCTGAGAAAGCTTTTTGCCCTTCCTGCAGCAGTAGGGGGATGGGATAACAGCTTGCTGCTTGTACTTATTGACACATTTACAAAACAAAAGACGCTGATGGAGAGGTGTGAAGGGATTTAAGGTGTGCCAGCATTACAAGCTTTTTCGTAGGCTTTAAGAATTCTAGTGTTAAAATGCTGACAATGCCTGGTTTTTCTAAGGACAAGCTTCTGTCACACCCTTCAACCCCCCCACTCCCAAACTGCAAAGGAACACAGTCTATTAGACCATAAAAAGTTGTTTAGTCTCTAGAGTACTGTGGGCAAATTATGACCACAACAGACACTGTTTGTAGCACTGTTAACTGCAGCATAGCACAGTACAAAACAATACATGAGTCTCTACTTGTAGCTGTTCAGAAGAGTACATTAGCAAGAGAAACATGGATCATGTGACATTACCTTGAGCTACCCATATTCACCTCACCCTCGTTGACTGGCTACTGAGTAGGGCTTTAGGTGTCATCCTGTTTTCAAGGCAGCCTAAAAGGCTCCCACACCAGAAGTAGACACCTTTTTTCTGTGTATATTTCAATCACCAGTGATGAACACAAAATTATGCCAGTATGCTTGTTGGCAAGCTGTCATCTCTTTTCTTTAAATTCTTTTTTATCTGCTTTTAGTTTGTGTCCTATTGTTTGGAATGGAAGGTTTTTTTTTTGATCAGCAAAGCCTTAACATACCTGTATGTTCCTCCATTGTATGTAATATATTTTGCCAGAATCTTCAAGGATAGAAGTTAATTTTTCATTGGCTTGCTTCATCATTCCTTGTGGATGTTTGTTATATATTGCCCTGTGTTCTCTCCAGAGGAAGAACTGGATTTGCTGCTTCTGATCAGTTGACCATACTATACTCATTGAAAATCATGCTGGCATCTGGAGAACAGTGCTGTGCTGGTTTGTCTGCTACCTTAAACAAAGAACTCTTTCTATTAATATTGAAAATCAGTACTCCTTATCTCCAATTGTTTTATGTGGAGTCCCAGAGGGATTTTCTTTGAACAGGCCATTCTGCCGAATAAAGCTTACCAGTCCTATCCACTTATGTCTTCTAACATAACATCAAGTTTAGTTTTGAAAGTCCTTTTTTTGAAAGTCCTACTGTCTATCATACTACTTCGTACCTTATTCCACATGCCTATAGTTCTCTGTGTAAAGAGTTTGAAGGATCTGATATTTTGCTATCTGTATTTTTTAATTCCCTTTACTATTCCTGATGCACTTCACTTCCTCCTTGACTGTTCTTTTACCATTCAAATACTGAAAGAATCTCTTTGAGTCATCTTTCACATTATCTGCTATATTCCTCCCTATCTGCCTTTTAGTCTTGCTAATATCCTTCTTAATCGTAGCCCTCAATTTACTTTGTACTTATTAATCTAACACACCTTGTACAGTTGTTTTTTTTTCTTTGCAGCTTCTTTTTCAACTCTTTATTAACTCACTTGTGATGTTTTTAAATTTTGTACTAATTCCAATTTAGGTAACTGTCCTTCATTACATGTAAAATGTTTTTAAATCTTTTCCACTACTCGTTGACTGTTTCCACACTTAAAAGTTTATCCCAGTCTATCCTCCTTAGACTTTGCCACATCTGTTCAAAATTTGCCCTACCTAACAGTTTTAGTGTTTGCATCCACATGCTTCCAAAACATTGAGAATTGTATTATATTATGGTCACTTGACCTAGTGGCTCTGTCACCTCTATACCATGAATTCAACCCTGGTTATTACAACATACTAAATCAAGACAGGCTTCCACACGCCATGGTGCTTTAAAATATTGTGTTAAAAAAGAGTCACTGATTATATCTGAAAACTCCTGCTGTTGTACTCCACTATGTGCAAGGAACCAGTTAATACTCAGTTAAAGTCACCCATGAGTATAATATACAAACTTGCCTTTTTAATATTACTAAAAAGGTATGTATTGAAATTACTGTCTGCTTTGGGTAATGTATTCGTAAAATAAGGCCTTTTTCCTTAATGCTTTCCAGATGAAGCCAGATGTCTCCACTAAGATGGAGCTAATCGTCCAGTTGAAGAGAATTTGTGTTTAAATTCTGTTTCAGATAAACAGCAATCCCACCTCCTTTTCTGTTCTGTCTATCATACTTAAAAATGTGTACCCCTCTATGTTAAAATCATCCCCACCTTTGTTATTTAGCCAGGTTTCTGTTATTGCTGTAATATCATAATTATGCTCCTTTACATACAACTCCAAATGATTTGTTTTGTTTTCCATACTTCATTCATTAAGGCAAGCTATGTTTAATGTATTACTTGTGGACTAAGCCCCGGACACAGAGAGGCAGACATGTTGTAAAACACCACCACACGTTTATTTACAGAAATATTTACACAGTCCAAGTAAGTGCACACAAACCCCAAGACTTCCCCAAAGTCCAGGCCTCTCACACACTCTGTCTTTCTCTTTCTCCGGGCCGCCTCCACTCTCTTTTCTCCTGCTTCGTCCTCTCCTCACCCAACTCTAGCCTTGAATGAAGGGAGGCGGCCCCTTTTATACAAGCCCGGATGGGCTCCAGGTGCTTCCCGACACTCCTCCGCGGACACTCCCCGTGTGGCGGAAGTGCCAGCTATACACCTGGAAGCACTCCGGGTGTCCCCAGTCTTCTTCCCCCCAGCACTTCCGGGTCTGGTGGAAGTGTTGAGGTCCAGGGCTCCGAAGGCAGTGGGGCGCCCCCCGTGGCAACCACGGGCCCCTACAGGGTTGAGTTTCCAAGCTCCCTACCCGTGGTCCCCAAAGTAACCAGGGTGGTCAACCCCACAATGTCTGGGGAAGGCGCAAGCCGTCCTCCGGTCCTCCTGGGCGTCCCGGCTGGGTCGCCTCCCCAGCCGTCTCTGACATACTCATTATACTTTTGCATTTAAATTTTGGGTTAGAATTTACCTTACTATGCATTTTTATTTTTACACTTATTATTTTTTTTCTTTATGTACAGTTATAACCGTGGCCTGTTTTTAAACTCCCTGTCCCCCATACCCTAGTTTAAACAATCCTCAATTAGCCTACTCTTGCATCTCCCTAACACATTGGTGCTCCTCTGGTTCAGATATAACCCGACGTCACAGAACAAATCCTATCTATTCTAAAAGGAGTCCCAATGCCTCATAAGCCATGCATTAAGCCTTCTAATCTACTCAGTCTTCCCTGGTTGGCACATGGCACAGGCAGAACATCAGAGAAGAATACCTTGCTGGTTCTGCTCCTCCGCCTGGCACCTAACTCTTTAAATTTGGATTGCAGACCTGACAGATTACCCTAATGTATATAATTTGTTTCAACATGGACATTGACAACTGGATCCACCCCCGCTCTGACCTAGAGCCTATCAGCCTTTCCAGGGAGTTCGTCCACCTGTGCACCAAGAAAGCAAAATGCTGTGCAAAACTCTCAGTCTCTGGAGCAAACCTGTGCTTCAATCTCTCTAATGATTGAGTCCCCAACTATCACTACCTCTCTCATTCAGGCAACTGGTTTTGAGGTGGCCTGTTGGGGATCCTCATGCCTGTCTACCACCTCAGAATCTTCAAAAACAATGTCCAGCTCCATAGGATCTTGAAAACAGTTTGACACTTCCAGTTCTGGGGTTGATTCCCCCAGGCAAGTGTACACAATTTACCTTGGACCTTGTGACTCTAACCCAACTAACTATGACTTTCTGGTCATGAGTCTCTTCCTGCACCACCTTAGGGGTGCATTGTATCTCTCTAAAGGACGCCTGGGTTAGGTCCATCAATTCTGTAATTACTACATTATTACATTACTTTTACAGAAAGAAAAATAGTGCTTGAACTAAGACTGGAACTCACCAAAATTGCGTACATAGTATACATTTGCATCTCTGGATTTTAAAAGGGGACCAGATCCTCCCCAAAGTGATTGTTTAAAAACCCTCAAAGCTATAGTACCGACAGTTATTTTCTTCCACTTCAACCACAGAAAAAACAACCACAAAATTAAAACATTTAATTAATTGTATGAGCTGTCTGAATGTGCTATTTGCAATAAGTAACAGTTGTAGACTTTATTTTCTCTTATTTTTTTCACTTCACACTGTACACTTCCAACTACAAATGTAACACCAGGTCATGTCACTTTCAGAAATAATCAGATGACTTTGCAATTATAGGGGGTGTATTGATAATGGGGATGAGACAGAATATAGGAGTAAGGTGGATAAACTTTTTTTTGTGGTGTAGGAAGAATTGTCAGCAACGTAACATCAGAAGAAGCAAGGAATTGGTTGTCGACTATCGTCACACCAATCGTCTGATCACTGTTCAGAGAATAAAGGTGTTGAGGTGGTATACTTCTACAGGTACTTGGGAGTCCACATCAATGTCAGGTTGGACTGGTCTCGGAACGTAGAGAATCTTCATAAGAAAGAGCAGAGCAGTTGCCTTTTTCTTAAGGGACTGTGTTCCTTTGATGCGAGTAGTGACATCTTTCACATTTTCTTTACCTCTGTGACGGCCAGTGCAAATTTCTGTGCTGTGGGATGCTGGGCTGGTAATACCAACAGTAATAGGCTTGCATAATGCCTCATTGTGACTGTCAATTTCAAGTCAAGTGTTTTTCTTTCTTTTTAATTTTCTTACTTTTTAGTAATTCTGGTGTGTATTTAGACTATAGTGTGTGTGTGTGTGTATATATTTATTTATCTGTTTGTTTATTTAAAGATCTTTTGTAAAAAGCCACATTTCCTCCTATGGACAAATAAAATCTATCTATCTATCTATCTATCTATCTATCTATCTATCTATCTATCTATCTATCTATCTATCTA